>JANBQA010000023.1:0-49412 GCA_027576955.1 Dimargaris xerosporica
AACCCCATCTTTGCCTCGTTCATGGCGCTCTTCTGTGGTGTGACCATCCCGTACCAGGAGATGCCGGCGTTTTGGCGTCGGTGGATGTACTGGATTGATCCGTACCATTACGTTATCGAAGGGATCATGGCCAACGACCTGTACGGTCGCAAGGTGACGTGCGAGGACAGCGAGCTATTCACGTTCGAGCCACCCAGCGGCCAAACGTGCGCGGCATACACCGAGGAGTTCTTCAAACACAATCCTGGGTATCTGGCAGATCCTGCCAACGACAGCGAATGCCGCTACTGCCCCTACACGTATGGACAAGACTACTACGAAACGATGCTGGGTTGGAGTTTTGCGCATCGGTACCGCAACTTTGGGATTATGCTGGGATTTATCACATTCAACCTGGTGCTTTTGCTGCTGGGATTCAAGTACTACCGTCCCAACCAGCGCTAATTCAGGCCGCAGACGCTCTGTAGCGAAGTGTTCGTTGCGTTTTAGCTGGCGTTGTCCTTGCATTATTTTTCCCAGTTTGCCATAAGCAAACGTCGTACTTGACAGTGGTCGGGATAGGACAGTTATTTGAGTAGAAAACCACCAAACTACCACATGGGGCGCTAATAAAAACCATAAACACATTTCGTCAAGAAAAATTAATTAAACAGCGCTTTTTCTGACCACGCCCCTGGGCCTGCGTCAGCCATGTGTGGGCTTTTTTGTCTTTGCTATTGCTGTTACTGCCAACCTTTCGCAGTGACATTCTTTTCAAACGCGAGTGGTACCTTCTGCGCTACAGCCAAGCAGCACGTTGGTACGTCAAACTGCTTTGCCTAGAATGGCTAAATGATTCGTTGTGTTGGCCTGTTAGCTTCTTATTGTGCTGCTGGTCGCTATAACTTGCTGTTGATTTTCTTTTTTTTCCTTCAGAATTGCTACAATGCCACTCACGCAGCAACGAATTCCGGACCCTGTCCTGCTGGTGGTAATGGGGATGTCTGCCAGCGGCAAGAGCCACATTGGCCAGCTGCTCAGCCGTGAACTGACCCACCGACAAGGCCAAGTGGTGACATTTGTCGAAGGGGACGATTTCCACTCCAAGGCGTGTGTGGCCCAAATGCACCGGGGTCAGGGCCTGAGCGATGCCCAGCGCTGGCCCTGGCTTAAAGCCATTCGCGCCCACTGCGCGACAGTGGTGATAAGTGATGATGCAGCGCCAGTGTCCACCGGAAGCCACCGAAAACCACATGTGGTTATTTTGGCGTGCTCTTTGCTCAAACAGCGCTACCGTGACTACATACGGGTGTTGGCGTCGAATGCCACGGCCTTGGCCGACAGCCAGCAACTGAACGTGTACGGTCGGGTGGTGCTGGTATACCTGAATTGTTCTTATCAGGTGCTCGTACGGCGTGCTCGGAGCCGACCACACCACTTTGCCAACGACTCGCTCCTCCAGTCTCAGTTTGATGCCCTAGAGTCACCCAACCCCAACATTGAGAAGGACGTGGTTGTGGTGGATGGCGACCAGAAAGATACAGCAGTTGTTTCCTGTATTCTTGATAAATTGCAAGAGATCTGTTAACTACTGCCATTGACCCTATCGTTAAACTAGGTCGTTTACCAGTGTACAGCTGAGTTTACTGCACAGATGCTTGCACCACGGGGCGTCTCTAGGTTTACACCAAGGTCATTACTCTGTCCAGTGCACAAAATATCGTGCATGCTTCTATTCAATCGTAAATTGCGTTCAACAACAGGGTCATACCACCAATTTTAATGACCAGCTTTGGCTATCGATCAGGTGTGGTCGTTCGCAACTTTACAGGTCACCCAACTCCACCTGATAGTCCACGACTACTCGCAGCGAACAGGTGGTACACTGGGCCACATCGGCACCGAGGGCCAGGTCCTGGCGCGATAGCGTATAGTCTCCACCGCAGCGGCAGGGATACAGGTATTCCCCAGCATCTAGCCAATACAAAGCCAAAACCAAGACATCCTTGTCAGCTCATGGATATACCTGTACTCAACGGTCAGAGAAGCAGCTGGGCATAGGCGATGGTCTTCAGCAACGCCGGTGAAATACACCTTGGTGTTACTTCATAAAAGCGCTACTGAGCAGGAACTTACCCGAGTCAAAGTCCATCTCGTCCAGGTCAACCTCATCGTGGATTATGCCATGCGAGCGGGCCTCAAGGTCTATTTTGAATAAAAAGTATGTAACCATTTCAACTATAGTGTACCCTCAATAGTTATTACTTTTAGAAGAGAAAGGGGTGGGGGGAGGTAACTCCATCTGGATTTTAGGATGTACAGTCGGTGTTCGGTTGGGCCAGAAGCTTAAGTCTGGTAATGATTAGTGCCATGTTGCACAGATGCCTGGCCTGCTATTACCTCTTAGGTAGGCGTCGTATGCCTTGCGACGGTCGGCAGATTGTAGAATATGCCATGCCAGTCGCACCTTGTTGAATAAATCGACGTGGGGTTCTGTTGTCGGGTCTTTGGCACTCGGCGATGTACTCCTCTTTGCGACGCGCTGGGAATGCTTGTCTGGATGTGTCTATATTGCACGTAGAACCAGAGCCCCCTCCTCAAAAGGAAGCGTGCACCAGAAAATACGTAATAGATGGAGGTAAGAGCGAGTCGGGCTAACGCTGAGTGATCCACCACACCCAGTAACGCCAGTCCTAGTCCTTGCCGCGTAAACGAGCAATACTGGCCAGGGCCGCCCTACCTCTAGGATGCGCTGCTGGTAAGCCCGCTTGATGGTGTCATACGGTGCCGTTGGGGCCACCTGTAGGTACTGGTAATGAGTAAGATGTTCAACCATGGCGCCGGCGCATAGCCCTTGATGTTGTTGGTAGTGGCAACACACTACCCAAGGGACGGATGCCCAACGGTACAAAGCTGAAAGCAGGATGTTAGTCGGCAAAATAGAGCCCTCGCATTAGCAGCAGAGGCAATCGGATGCCGGCGGATCAGAAATACATGCAATGCGGGCAATGCGCTGTACGACATTGAGCTGAACTGAGCTGAGCTCCCGAACGCTTGCTCACTCGCCACCAGGGCCAGTCCAGTGGAGGTTGACCATAGCCTTGGTTGCGTGGGTGTGGCTTTTTTATTCTTTGCAGCGCTGGCTTGGTGTCGGCACAGACATTGGGTCCTAAATCTCGTTTTATTGGCCAGGATTCCGTTTCAGTGTGACCCTGCCATCTCTGGCCATTCCACAATTGTTTCCAGGTGCACCGATGCGGCCTCATTCAGACTAGACTGACGACTGCAGTTGATAAGGTAGCTTTATTTCGGTTTAAATTCGATTGGCATCTTGTGGGGCGAGCGATTCTCGCCACATTTCGCATCATTATTTCCCTGTTGATGCTACTCGCATCACAAATACTCCACAGCCATGGATGTTGTCAAGAATCTCGTGTCCTATGTGGGACGCGCATTCTTGGAGCCACGCAGCATTATCGCCCTCGATTACATCAATATGCGGGAGAGCGTGCGGGACGATGAGCTGGCTGGCTTTATGAAGATCCCTCTGCGTGACGTGCACAAGCTCGGTGGGCTTTTAAAAGAAGGCCATCTCATCAAAATGTAAGTGGCGCTCGGCAGTATATTGGAGCAAGGCAATGGTGGCAAACCAGTCGCGGAACGGGCTTTGCCAACTACCCTTTAAAAGGGCGAGGGCCAAGTGCACTAACCCCATGGGCTCCTGGTATGCCATGCCTATGCCTTAATGTTTGCGTATTGGGCACATTTCCACCAGTGCCACCCGGATGGAGCCGCGCAAGCCTGACCAGCGAATGATCCCCAAAACCTATTACTACATCGACTATAAGCACTTTGTTGACGTGATCAAGTGGAAGATGTGGAAGCTGCAAAAGAACGCCGGCGACCAGATGCAAACCGAAGCCGACAAAAAGGGGTATATATGCCCCCAGTGCCGGACAGCTTATGACGCCCTAGACATTCTAAACCTCTGCGATCCCATCACGGGCCTCTTTTACTGCGAGAGGTGTCGAACTGAGCTGATAGAGAATACCCAAGCTGAAAGCAACGTGGGTGCGCAAGAAACGCTTTCCCGCCTGATGGACCAATTCGGTCCGATTATCAACCTGCTGAAAAAGACCGACTCTATTATTATTCCAGCCACCACCTTTGCTCCCACTGCGCCACCACTGGACACGTCTGTTGACGGTGACGGTCAGAGCAATGCTGATCGACCCGACTTTGAACTCAGTTATGCGCGGGACACTGGTACCGGAGGCAGTGATATTGTCATTGTGTTTGAAGACGACAAATCCTCTGAAGAGGCCCGGCGGGAGCAAGAGGCCGCCATGGACAAGAAGCGTCAGCAAAACGCATTGCCAGCGTGGCATACGTATAGTACCGTGTCGGGGGTTCGTACCGATGGCCGGCAGCCGCATCCACCCGAACTGGAACTTCACCGCCGTTCTATCAGCGCCCCCACCATGCAGGATGCTCCCCATAGCGCCGGACACGAAAGCAGTGAGTCAACGGCCCAGCTATGGGCATTTAAGAGCGGAGCGCAGGATAAAGTTATGCCGACTGCCCTTCCCTCCTCTTTAACGCATTGAAATTTGTTTATTCACCTGCTGTCAATTGCCCTCCTCCCCCGTGGTTGCTTTGTTATGGATATGGTGGCCTCGCA
The DNA here is from genome assembly GCA_027576955.1 of Dimargaris xerosporica. Taxonomy (NCBI): domain Eukaryota; kingdom Fungi; phylum Kickxellomycota; class Dimargaritomycetes; order Dimargaritales; family Dimargaritaceae; genus Dimargaris; species Dimargaris xerosporica. Next base: position 4,661 of record JANBQA010000023.1, read on the forward strand.
ATCGCCAGAAATTGCCGAGTACTATATGCATTTAGAATCGGAACCGTCGACCACGGGGCCAGATTCCACGCCGAATGGCACACACAGCCAAGCATCCGATGCGTCCACTACACCCCAGTCTGTGACTTTGACTACTGACACGTAAGTCTTTTGTTGGCGCAATCTGTGCTGCGCCCATCCACGATAGGGCCACTAGCTAAACGAGGGTTAACCTAGTTGATACCACATGGTTAGATCTTTCGCGTTGTTTGTTAACTTTTTTGTCAATTGGGTGCTACACCTATGCCATTATTATTTTGTACTTTGTATGCGCTTTAGCATGTCGCAATTGGACCTCAATCGAGAGATGGCGTACCCGTCCCCGCAACTATCGGCCATACCCACAACAAGCGAATCGCCAAGGCCCACAGCTGCACCCTTAGCCGCCGAACCCCAGAGCGTGGTCATCCATACCACCGATGATACCAAGGAAGCAGCTGCTGATGACCACCTCCCACTTGCCACCGGTAAGTACTGCTATTGTAACGTAGCACCGCTGTTTCCCATGTTCAGCACCCAACCCCTTTGGATGGCATGCTAGAGGTGAATTTTGCTGTTGATGTTGTATTTTTCGTTGGCTCTGGCTCTTATTCCTGAATGGATGGCTGTTCCAATGGCCCTGCTGGTGGGATCGATCAATGGCGCTGTCTGCTGTATAGTCAATGGGGTACCAACGCCACTGGACCAGATTACCGAAGACCATCACGCACTAATGACCCCCGAAGAATACGAGGTACGTTAGGGCTGGATATGTACCAGCCGGCCTGCGGATTTTGCTTTTTATTTGTTTTTTTACCAGTTGCCAGCCACTCCGAGCTGTAGCATAGGATAACCTTATTTAAAAAGGAATCTGGTAGGCTTATGTGATCCTTCCAACACTAACCCATACTTGGTCTGCAATGGAACCTGCGGTGCTTGGAAATTGGGTGGTTAGGAATACTGGCGCCTCTGCCAAGAATATATGTAACAAGTTAGCAGCAGATGCAGTCTATTCTCCATTCCCTCCACTCTGTACATTACCCCCCCCCATGGCAGCCTGCTCTACGTTTTGTTTTTCATTTGCTTGATGACATCGCAGTTCTACGGAGCAGCGTCAAGATTGCTTGCCGTTTGGTCCGCAAAAATAAACCTTATCTTAGGTAATGTGAGCGACCGCTGGCCTCTGAAATACCTGGCAGATAACCGCAACTAGCTTGGCTAAAACCTGCGCTATCTGCGACGACTTGCTGGCCACCAGACATGTGAACCACAGGATGCCTGGTTAAGGCGTGGTACAGGTCGTTGCATTAGCCACGGGTGCCTGGTTTCGGCTCCCCTTCCTCCTCTTAACCATAATAAGATATGGTTGGGCAAGATATAAATAGCATCCTAGGCTCTTCCCCGGTTGCGACCATCATCGCCACCACTACCAGATTTAAAACGGCCCTCATACACCTCTTCCTCTCCCTTTCCCCAATTCACTTACGCTTGCGGATAGCCATATGTTACTCCAGTCGCTCAGGACGGCCTTATCAGCCCTCGGTGTACTCAATGGCGGCACCAAAGGCCAGTCCGGTGGTCTCACCAACTAAGCTGGAACCCCAGACCACAGCCACGGCTACGCCCAAAACGCTGAATATCACCGTGACAGTGAGTAGCTTGGCGTCGCCAACAACCGATCCTTTGCGATTACCGAGCCTAATCATGTCCCCTGGGGAGCAGTCTGATGTGGATAGCAAGGCCTATTGGGCCACAATGGACGCGCCTAAGCAAGAGGCGACCAAGAGCGCTGCCATTCAACATTAACCTCGCGGTGCATGATGAGGTTGTACTGCCATTGATTGAAAGAACTGGATGACTGCTAGTATTCGCGGCTTGTTTTGCTTTGCCTTACTTTGCTTTGCTGGAGCGCTCTTGGATTCGCACTAAGCGTCGAGACCATCTGTAGCGATAAACTGGATCATTTGGGCTTACACGTGTTACCATGCCATGTGCCACGGTCACTGGCCAGCGTCGCTTAGGTCAAAAGTAGGGTTCTTGGTTGTTCGTTAATAAGCTAGCAAAGTCCTTTAATTTTGTGTGGATAGGTGGCACTTGCGAAGACTTTGCTTGGTTTGGAAGTAGGAACGAAGTGCTCGCGTCAGGAGACCGACTAGTCCCAGCCCAAAAGACTATGTCTAGGGCTTCCCATTACACGTATACGATGGAATCACTTTCGACCTTGGGAAACAGCAAGCACTAGCATCATGGGACAGCCGCACACTTTGAACTTGCTCGATAGTGCCGGTTACATGACTTGCCTATTGCCCTCAGTGGTGGGTGTGGAAGCTACGTGATGCTCGAACTAGGCCCACTTGAATGCCCTAGTGCATCATCGCACCTGCACTTTAACAAAATACCGGTTTACAAACATGGCAAAAAAATGAATGATTTCCTACTCTATTACATGCCAAGCATAGCTTGGTAAAAGAACAGGTTCGTATTAACATGGTGATGGTTTTTCTCACCTGCCAACGCTATGGGTTGGCCTTGGTTGACATGCAGTTTTATGTCATAGTCGGTAGCTCACTTCCTTCTCGCCTTTATGCCAGTTTTCTATTACAACGCGAAATTCCGAATTTATAAATATATAACCGCTCCATCCTTCATCACTACTATTCCCTAGCAGCTGCTATTCTTCACTTTCTGTACGTCACGCCGAGTTTCGAAACCTTTGGCAGTTAGGTTCCCACCACGGCACCTCTTCCACTCGTTCCAAGCACTACCAAGAGAAGTCTCGTAATTCTAACTGCGTGCGTTATTGGCACGGTGCTTCCTAGCCATCATGTATTGGCCACGGGCAATCACGACGCTCAAGGGCTATTTCTTCGTTCAATCACTGAGTCTGCCATGGCGCAGGTGGGACACACCCATGACAATCGACACGCCAGGCGTACTTTTTCCGCACCCGCAATGTCGGAACACAAATATAGGGCCATTAAAGAATTAGATGGCTGGATCAACAGCCGAGGAGGGGCATACGAGGTAGATTTAGCCGAGTTGATGAGAAAAATAGCCGAGATTTACGCCAAACATTTTGAGCAGAGTGGTAATCACTTAGTATCCATTACCTGGTCGGGAGGCGCGTGTTATATTTCAGAAAAAACTGATCGCAACTTTGCTTCCCAAGCCAAAAAAGCTATCAAAAAAGTCTACGAGAGCTCAGCGAGTTCCGCTGAGCTCAGACCGTATTCAAAGGAGTTTCTCGACTATTGTTATTGGAGCATACTTTCTCAAATTGTTTAAGCTGGGGCAAATAGCAACTAGTTTGCGTTTTGTTTTACGTTTAGTTTCAAATAAGAGGCCGTCAGTTGGCTGTTGGATCGCAAAAAAAACTTCGGTACCTAGGTGGACAAGTCTTGAATAAACAAGAGGTTTACTGGTCACTGGAATAAGGCAAGCACAAGGCCGTCTGATAATGCCCTGACTCTAGGTATGCCACATACATTGGTGGTTTGGCTACTGCCCACACAACAATACAAAGGCGGTGTTGCGGCTGACGGGAACAAAAAAAAAACGTAATATGGCCTAGCATAAGATTTCTTGTATCACACACAAGCCTAAGGTTTCTGCCCAGAAGCACGGCTGTGGATCCACGCAATGTACTTGTCAACGACTTCGTCCTTGATCGGCTCGTTATGAACTGCCAAAGGCCATCCACGCCCAATGGGTACGACGATTATATCCATGGTATATTCCACAACATACTATTAGGCTGGTGGTATAAGTAAAACCTAAGCCACATGCCCAAGATGAAGATGTGCACTTTTACACCGTAGCCCAGCACCGCAGATAGCAGATACCAACCAAATCATGAAATAAATTTTAGCCGTTTAACTTACGTTCGTGCAAGGCCCCATCATACTCGACATATTCCTTATCAAGCGCATCCGGTAGTTTGGCAAAGAAATCGCGTGAGCCTTTGGGGCTAGTGGGAGTGGAAGGTGACGAAGATGACATTGCACGTGTGACCAGCCAGGCAAGGCGGTGCACCAGTACAAACCAGAAAAATTATTAGCTCTCATATCAGAGAGGATCCAAGGGCTAGAGGCACTAAAGAGTAGTAATAATATTAATATTCAGCAACAGCATGCATTGGTGGTGTACTTACTCGGTGGTCACATCAGCCGACCCGTGCAGCAACAGCAGTGGGCACGCAAAGGACTGGGCGCCAGACTGAATCAACTCGGGGCCAACTGTCAGCAAATCGCCCAGGCACTGCAGGGACCCGATATTGTAAAAGTAGTAGTCTTCACGAGCAGTCTCAATGACCTGAGGGTCCTTGCAAAGGTCCTCCAGTTGGATACGAGTCTTGAGCGTAAACGATTTAAGCCATTTGCTCAAAAAGATCCCGGTGCGCTCAATGATGGGGTGCTCGTGAACGTTGGGCGGAAGCAAGATGGCCGGACCCGACGCGATGATTCCGGTCAGCTTGGCCGTGCCTTGGTGCCTGGCAGCGTAGCTCAGCACAATCATACCGCCCATCGAGTGGCCAAAGAGAAAATGCGGGATGTCAGGGCGCCGTACTCGGTCGCTGATGGCGGTGAGATCGAGGTGCAGCTGGCCAATGCCCTGGGTATGGCCTAACTGTCCGCTCTTTCGTCCGGTGCGACCAAAGCCCCGCTGGTCGTACGTTTGCACCTCGATACCCTGGGCTGCAAGTGCCCGGGAGACATGGTCGTAACGACGGCAGTGCTCGCCAAAGCCGTGCACCAGCACCAGAGTGGCTTGGGGAGGCTGAGTCACCGACTGGTCCAATACCACAGTGGCTCGCATATACGTTACAACGCCTTTTAGCGCTACTTAGCCATCAAGAAATGCGGATAGAGCCACGGCTCGCCCAGGCACAGCTGGCCCATGGTTGGGGCATTTGCTGGGAAAGACCTGAGCAGGCAGTTGCAATGACCCAATATTCGAGGAGGGGGGCTCTGTTGTAGTGTGTTTGTGTAGACGCTTACTCACCTCAAAGCGCATGGTATACAGCTGATGACCGTTTATTTCAAGCCATTCTTCAGTCTCGTTGCCAACCGGCTGGCTTGGTAAACGTGTTTGGTTCTGAGTCATGGCGACAACCGGCTGTCAGACTGGGTAAAGCAGAAGGTGTTAGGAGATAATAGGAGCGCAAAGGGCGAGTGTTGCAAGTAATAAAAACTAGGAAAACTGAGCGTGAACAGCAGCTGGCACCATCCAACCTATACCATAGCTGCGCACCAGTTGAACGTGCCAAAGTTATACGGCGTAGCGCACAACGAAAGAGTTCGAGGGTGGCCTTAACGGCTAGTGGTCGCAGGTGACTATTCACACTGGTACGGAGATAAAGCAGTCGACCCCGACAATCCTCCCTGCGTTCAACTGTGAAGGTCTAGCTCTCAGTGCCATCACACCAAACTAGGATATGGAGGCGCAACCAGCGCAGGAATTGGGAACGCAAGCCTTGCTCGTTCGCACCGACTTCTCGTGAGCTTCTGCTGCGCCTGCTCAGATCGAGTATTGTTTTTATTCGGCCTTCACACCATGACCATCTTTTGGTTGCTCTTTGTTACCGACTCCGGCGCTGTGTCCGTCACCTGAGGCACTGCAAACGCCAGGGCCACCAGCCCCGCCGTAACCACCACCAACGCCACCAGGTTCTGGGCGAGGGCCGGTATACCCACCGTGTTGAGCGACCAGGCAATCACCGACCCAATGGACTGCACGCCAATAAGAAAGCCCGTGTAGCGCGACATGTACGACGGATCAGGGTTGAGGCACCCACCCACCCACACTCCCAGGGCGTTGAGCAACGCATCCGCAAATCCCCAGGCGCAGTATATTAGGCACAGCCCCCAGTAACCATGCGACGTTATATCTACCAGTGCGCGTGTACCGTCCCCTGGGTGCGCCAGGTGGACGAACATGGCGCCAAACGTAGTGGCGAACCAGAGCACGGCGAGCGTGATACTCATGCCCACCCCTCGCTGCGTGACGGTAAACCGAGACCAGTCCATGGCATACCCAAAAAACACCCCGCCGGCAATCCCTGCAAACCGGTAAAACAGCGTGTTGAGGCTACGGGTACGAATCGTGAACAACGCTGCGTTGTATGCGTCGAACTGGTATGGGCTATACCATTGGCAGATCAGCATGAACGGCAGCAGCCGCAGGATCCCCGGGCTCCGCAATAATTGCACCGAGGCCTGAAGTTCGGCCCGCCATCCCATGCTGGGCGGGGAAACGGCGTATGAATGGTCTGCCTTGCAAACACTCGAGGGTTGCACCAACAAGAAGCTCAGGATCCAGCCCGTCAATGCAACGATCAAAAACAGCAGGTAGGTCTCGCTGGTGATACTCGAGGACTGTGAAGTTATGTTCATGACAAACGGCACCAGCCCACCCAGGATCCCGACAAAGGAGATAATGACCGAGTACAGCGCAAGGTACATGCCGCGATTCCGTTCGGTGGCGTACGTCGTGACGACCACCCCCTGCACCGTCCAGACCAGCGACGACCCGCACCCCAGGATGGCGCCAGCAACGACGACAAATGGCCAACCCTGCGTCTCATTGTACGAATACAGAGCTCCAACATACAGGACGTACCCTGCTGTGCCCAAGACCATCGACCACCGAGGCCCCATGCAATTATACGCAATGCCCGAAAACAGCCCCATGATGGCTGTAGTTGCACTGATAGCCACATTGGCTGTGGACGCCACCGTGGTATCGCCTTGGCCGCCGCCGCCCATCATCGTCAAGGATGTGTACGCACCGGTAGCAAACAGGCAGATAAACCCTACCAGTGCCACCTGCACCACCGCCTTGTACAAGATGCCCATCACCGCCATCGATGGAACGCTTTGGTTGCGTAAAATGAAAGAATTACAGGGTGAAGATGTGCAGATGCATGCGATTTTGCAACAACGTCAATGCCAGTGTCAATCAGTGATGACTAAATGACAACTACAATGGCCATGCGACGATGGAAAAAATAATAGTCCGCGATGGTGAACAAGTGTAGGTTGCACTGCTCGAAATGAATCACCTGCCACCGCATCCAAAGTGTGCCTGATTAGCAAGTAAAAAAAATTGGACCCTTTTAAAGGGCGGTGATGCACCACGGGCTGAGGATATGCCAGGTGATGCGCGTGTTCTTAACTTGCTTTCTGGTTCCTGTCAGCTTTTTATAGCTAACTCGAGGGGCCAAGGCAGCACCGATGTTCGCCTGAACAGGTCGCCGCCGCTTGGGATCAAGTTCCATTCCGACCGTCAGTTCAGGGGAGTGAAAGGCCCCCCTTGGACTGGTGTCTGTCCCCCCAGTACTTCAAAGTCCGCGCGACTGGTGTCAAGGATCCTGTGTGATGTTATTTTCCCTGCGGACAGGTGGCCAGCGCGTAGCTCGTATGCCCTATTAACTACTGGATGGATTTAGCCTCTATTTTTCTCTGATACGACTAGAAACTAGCATTGACCAGTCAGGCCCGCTGATGCTACAGGCGCTATGGTCACTGGCAATCACCAGCTGACCACTACCATCTAATTAACTAGAAAAAGGAGCACCGTCGTGTGGTAGTGGGGGTGGTGGTCGTGCGGAAATTCGCGGCGCTGCACGGTTCTTTACCTAATGAAGACCCATTGGGTGTGGGGCGCCCTTTTTGCATTCGACTCTATCTCGACCAAGGGTGGCGCACTAGTCTAGCCGACCGTCGCGCCACTGCCCTCATTGTTCCTCCCCCTCCCCTGGATCCAAAGTTCAGTCGGATGCCAGCGATCGTGATCACACAGGCACATCTCTGCTCGCAGGTTATCCCTGGCTGGCGACAGTGTATGGGCTGAGCACGCACCGAATGGCAACCGTCGTGGTTCGACACTCTCCTAGAATGTCCCACTCTTCTTGTTACTATATAGCGCTGTGGCATTGGAGCGCGTGGCCAGTGTGTTTTGTTAATATAGGTTCAAGTGCCAGCGAATCATGGTAGTCGCCGACCTTCAACATACTGAAAGTACGTGTATGTGCCAATTTACCGGGATGAAAGAACAGCGAGTTCGTTGTAGGCATTTAGGCCTGGGATTCGTAAAAGTGAAACGTACTTTTTCTGATAGCAAGGAGAATTGGCACCGATGGTCAATAAATGGCCATGCTTGCCTTGCGGTCAAGCAGCATAAAAATGCCATTTTAACCTGCCAAACGCTGCAAGTGTCCGAGAGCTTAATCTCAACACTATTTATTAGTTACGGACCACAAATTGCAATCATTAAATAGTTGCCATGGGCTATCATTGCTGATTGGCACTATTGCCGTTCAGTAGTTCTCCACCACTTCCTCTTCTTCGGTAGTCCAATTTCCCGCGTCACGAGGGTGGTTGATAAAGAAGTCATAACACAGGCCGCCCACCAAAGCGCCCAAAAATGGCGCTACGGCAGGCACCCAGGCGTAATGGTCAAACGCGGTGAACGTCTCGGGCCCATAGCTAGCAGCCAAACTAAGCAAGCGAGGCCCCAAATCACGAGCCGGGTTGATAGCAAAACCCGTCTGGAACCCAATGCACATACTAATCGTAGTCACGACCAGCCCAATGGCAATGGGAGCGTAGCGGGTCCCGGGCATGTTCTTTTCGTCGAGGATGGCATAAATGCACACGACGAGTGCCGCGGTACAGTAACACTCGGACAAGAACGCCCAGCCAACCGTCATGTACGGCTGAGGATAAGTAGCAAAGATCTTGGCCGTGCCTTGGGGCCCAGTGACTTGGCGATCGCCGCCATCAAAGTCGTCAAGCGAAGGTTTGAACAGACCAAAGATCAGCCCTGCGCCGCAAAAGGCACCTAGAAACTGCATCAGAATGTACCCAGGCACTTTGCGGAACGGGAACCCACGCAATAAAAACGCTGTGGTCGTGATGGCAGGGTTCAAGTGACCACCAGACACACCACCGGCAACAAAGATGCCCATGGTCAGGGCAAACCCCCACCCAAAAGACACCAAGACCCAGGCCGCTGTTTCCGATGCCAATGGAAAGAGCGTGACTGTGGCCCCTACCCCGTTGCCAAAGAAGATCAACACCAGGGTGCCAAAGAACTCTGCCAAATAGTCACGATAACGCACCCGAAGCGTGTGAAAGCGCTCGACGACCCCGGATGCCATGCGGTAGGGTCCAAACCGGTCTCGCCGACGCAGCGGTTTTTCATGGTTCAGTCGGCGCTGGCGTAGTCCGTTGCTGGTCGCTGAACTCGTATAAGAATGCGCAGGCGGCGGCAGCCCGGGCTGCTCAAACTCTGGACCCACACGGCTCATGCTGATAGTAAATACTCACAAGGTAAAATAGCCTTGTTTAAGAAGGCGTGTATATGGGACTAACACCTGGTTGTTAATGGGCTGGTAATAGCACACGCACATACACTAGGGGATGTGGTTTAGGTACGCTAAAAGTAAAAAAAATTACCACAATCACAAACTCCAAGGAAGGGAGCTAAGCACACCTTCTACTAGTCGTCATAGCTTGCAGATAGAAATAGATCAACTGCAGCCCCGGACAGACACTCGATGCACGCCTGTCGCTGGTGCGTCTTTTTAAACAGGTAGTGCAAATTCGTGGGCGTCCATTGATCGCCAAACCCTAACCAGCCCAAATGTTTAGTTCAACGCTAAAAAGGCGATAGCTAGAGCAGAGGGCGTTGCCTCTGGTCTTACCTTGGGGCCGCGAATATCCACGCCACTTGGCCTTGAGCCTTCGACTAGCAGCAAAAAAGGAAAACCAAAGGGCTTACAGCGGCTTCTAGAGGGCACTTTTGCTGACAGCGTTTTGTTTTTGTGAACAAGCGGCGGGAGCGACAGCGAGTAGATGAGTGCTTCTGCCTAGGTGCTTCAGAGAACAGCATGTGGCGAAGTAAAGCACATCTGTTGCCACACTATGTTTCAAGTACAGTAGTAGTTGCTCAGCCTTCTAGTGGAATGTGCCCTACGCACGCGCCAAGCTGCTTCGACTATGCCCACTTCTTTGGCGCTGACAGTGACACTGATAACTGCTAGCCTTGTTTACACATGTTTCCAGGCAGGAACTAATTATGCCCCGATCATTCCAAGTGAGCGACGTTGCACCCGCTAAATTGTAGCGAGGAGCGAGGTCGACATGCTACTGGGACATCAATTGCCAGTTGCCCAGAAAGGTTGGCATTACTTTAAAGTCTTGGCCCATTAATTCCCTGGGGCCTGGGAGCGCTTTGGAGGTCAGGTGAGCTGCCATTGCTATCTTGAGATGCCTGTGAAACCTTGGGGTTTCATGCCGTCCCACGCCCGCCAGCCGTATCGTCCGATCTAAAACCGAACACACCCATTCCCATTTGCTTCACATTCTTGCCAAGGGCACACTTCCGGTTGATCAGGGTCATTTCTCATATGGCCAAAGCCGTGCGCTTTCGTTGACGGTTTTCTCACCTTTTTGCATTTTCATGCTTCGGCATCACTGCCCACCTGCCTATTGAAACTGTTGCGGGAAAAAATGGCGGCGGTGTCGTTGTGCGCTTTGTTGTTCACCTAATCGCTGGCATTAGTGCACATTTGGACTGCGGGCTGCACATGCATGCTTCATCCCAGGAAAGGAAATGGAAGCAGAAGAAAAGAGGCATGTTCTATAATGACATGCTCCACAAAGGAGCATCCCAGACACGCAAGCAGCGAATGGCGCCACCATGATCTCAATTTAGAATACTGCCCATGCTATATTTATTAACGTAGAATCAAGCAACGGATTATCGGTAATAAAAAGCGAATAAAATGACCAAACAGTGTTAGGTAGTGAAAAAAGTGGAGGGTTGTGACTAGGTCAGCTCAAAACCCAACCTCGTTGCCCATCAGCCATGATACACCAGTTTACTGACAGTATTCTTTTATACAAAAGGTGCAAGTGATAGCAGGTCCCAACGAGACGAAAAAAGGGTGAGCATGGTGCTCCAAAGTTTACACAACAGCCTTTTCTTTTTCCTCCTCAATTGGATGAACAATAAAGGTGTCGTAGAGACCGGCACCAAGCAACGCGCCAATCAAGGGCCCAACCACAGGAACCCAGGCATAGTTGTTACCGGCGGTGAAGGTCTCTGAGCCGTACCCAGCAGCTAACGTGAAGACGCGGGGGGCAAAGTCACGGGCAGCGTTCATGGCATAGCCGGTTTGGTAACCGCAGCAGATACCAATGGTAGTCACGACGAAACCAATGGCCAAGGGTGCGTAGTGCATACCGGGCATGTTCTTCATGTCGCCAATACCGTAAATGCACAGTATCAGGGCCGCCGTACAGTAGATTTCGGACATCAGAGCCCAGCCAATCGTCAAGTATGGCTGAGGGTAGGTGGCAAAGATTCCCGCCGTTGCCTTATCGCCGGTCACTTGGCGTTCACCACCGTCGAACTCGTCAATGGCCGCCTTAAACAGACCAAACACCAGCGCAGCCCCGACGAACCCACCGAGCAGTTGCGAAGCGATGTAGCCAGGGACCTTGCGCCAGGGGAAGCCACGGAACACTGCAGCAGTGACGGTCACCGCTGGGTTCAAATGCCCACCCGAGATACCACCCGAGACAAACAGGGCCATGGTCAGCCCAAACCCCCACCCAAACGAGATCAGCACCCACGAGGCCGATTGGGCAGCCGAAAACAGTTTGGTGGTGGCGCAGACCGAGTCACCGAAGAAGATGAGTACCAGGGTGCCAATGAACTCGGCCAGGTAGTCGCGGTATTCCACTCGGAGCTGATGCCATTGGGCTCGCAGAGACTTGTACTTGGAGTCGTGGGTGTGCCAGCGGGAAGAGTTGGCGCCCCCCGTAGAAGGGATGGCCTCCTTCATGGTCACCGCTTGGTATTCGGAGCTCGACGGAGAATCAGCCATCGTAGCGTTGGTAGTGTGAAAAGTTTACAAAAAATGAAACTCTTACAGAAAAAAACAGGAGAGAAATGCAGTCACACACACACTGGCAGGCGGTGGTGACGTTGACGGATATCGGATCGACACCCTTCGCCACAGACAGCCGCAAAAAAGGCCAATCGACCCACAGTCCGCAATATATAAAGCAATCAGGTGTAGCCCGGCAAGAAATGGAGCCAAGAAGAGCAAACTATCCGGTTCAACACGCCGACCGATACAGTACAATGGCCGAAGCGGTCTCGGTGAAAATAGATGCGACGAAGGAATACACAATACTTCTTGGAAAGAAAATAGGTAAATATAGCGGCGTGCGTGTAGAGTAACGGGACGGGGTCGGGTTGCGTGGTTAGGGTGCGCAAGGGGTGAGGGTGGGACTTGTCCTTTTATAAGGCCGAAGCGGGAAGTCACAGTCCCTGGGGCCATGTGGATGCTGAAGAAGCGCAGGTGCCGCTTCTCATTATTTTCTGGGCAGGTGGGGCGCTTGGCCCAAAGGCGGCCGGGGTAGTGCTTAAGCCCTCTGTTCTCACTGGTCTGTCTGGTCCCACCGGTGGCAGCTCATTCGCCCACTGCCGCCTGTGTGGCTTTTTTTCGCTTTTCATTCTCGTTGGTAAACGTCTCAAATGCACTAAACGAGCAGATGCCATTTTTCCCGCCATGTATTGCTTTGGTACTTGCACTGTGAACCCGTGTGCGAGCAGCGCGTCCGTACTGCCCAATGCGGATCGTCGGGCTGACGTCCAGTGCCGACACCACACGCCCCAGATGTCAGTTTGCAGGAGCGCGTGACGCCGCTTAAACTGGGGAGGGTGCAGTGACGGTGAAAGGCGGCACCCTCTTTTTTATTCTTCCGGCCCCACTGCTGCCTAGGACCACCAAGTTATTTCTTGTCGACTAATCAAAAGGGCTATCGGCGACTTATTATATTTGCAGTTGCTGGGACGTCCTTTTTGTGTGGCGTTTGTCCTCGATGATTGGTAACTGGGCCAGCAACCATTGCCTTGCTGATCGGTTGGCGAGCGTGGGGAACACGGCGCCTACAAAGTCAAGAGTGGGAGGCGACACTTGCGATATGCCCACTATGCTCTCCTTCCCCACCTTTACATGTGCTCAATAAGTATTTACAGAGCCACCGGTTGAAGTTGGCCGCGCCCAGAGAAGCAAGCCCACTTGTATAGAACATGCTCCTTGTTCTATCTAATCCTGGTGATAAAAGGCTATCGATAGGATACAGGAGCACTGTCAGCATAGGGACATGGAAGAGAGCAACGAATGCTCTCGATCTTATCGTTTTACAACTGCTGAATCACCATTTGGCCAGCTGTTTCCCACCCAGAGAACCCAAAGGCTAGACGTGTCTCAGCGTCACCGTTAGCTGTGGCTCAAAGGCCTGGCGCGCGTTACCCCCTCCAATCATACTCCCTAGCAGCACGCTAATCGCTGGCATGGGGCGTTTAAGGTCGTGGGCCATTATTGCCAGGCTATACTGCGTTTGCAACCCACCCAAGTCATGGGTGCTCTACGAGTGCAGTTGGCAACGCCCAGGGCGCGCGTTAACGGTCGATTGGCGAGGCTTACGACCCACCTCGCCATTGGTCTAGTTGATAGTGGCTCTGTCCAAACCGCGCATTGCGGTTGGCTGAATTGCAAACGGCTGTCTAGCTCTCACCACCCTTATTTAACCCTCTTACAAGCAATTGCACCAACCTTTTCTTTTGGCATCGAGTAGGGCGATTCGCTGCGACTTATATTAGCCTGTTCTATTTCCAGCCATACATAGCGCTAGGCCCTAGAGCGCTAAGCGAATCAGGCCGTTTGAGTGATGTTAAGGGAGGGAACTGTTTAGTCGAAAAACAGCAAGCTGGCACTAAGCCAAATTTCCTCTGATGTTTATGGCAGCAGCTTGGTTGCCACTTTACTCTGCTAGGTCAACGGCTGCGAGCACGCAGATTGTGCAGCCGTGGGTAAATGCCTTTGAATCGCGCCCGCTGCAATTGGCTTAAAAGCATCACTGCAAATGATTGGGCAGTGTCCCTTTACAAAGACAAGACTTTTGCGGACCTTATTCACCATGCCTAAACTAGGCACTGAATGGCTTACCCCGCCTTCCAAGTACCGGGTAGACTTGTGACCATCACCACTACAATCTGACCAAGCTAACGAACTTTTGGATGGCCAACCACTGAGGGTTCCAGTATTCAACGAATTGGGCTATGCTACAGTTAATGCACAACTCCAACACACCGCAAAAACAAAGAGAACGCGAGATACGCGGGCAAGGAAACGCCAATTTACTGGCTTGAAATCCTGTTGACAGCTGCCTATTGCATCAACTGTACGGCCAATGTTCGGAGTTCTCGGTAGCTACTCGTACTGACATGATTTGGTGGTGGATATATATGATAAAACACAAAGCAACAGCATCGCTGTTACGGATGCTAAGCTTAGCGGTAACAATTTCACCTTTGACGCACTGAACCACAAGGTGCCAAGGCCAGTGCCTATCGGGTGTAACCTCAGCTCGTCGGGATAAGGGGTGAGTGGTCGCTGGTGAGGTCCACCAAGACGCAATTCCCATGCGCTGTGTATTGTTGCTGAAGTGGTTTTGCATGCTCTTGGTGAACCAGCGCCACTGCATCCACGAGCCCACCGGGCAAACCAGGGTCAAAACGTGGGTCCAGACGCCAACTGCCCACATGCGATGGGCCTGTTTACCTGCGTCAACGCTCACTTAGGTGACATGCATGCAAGTTTCGTTGGTAGGTTTTCTTTCCCCCTGATGTCGGTGTTGCGATGCCCTCCAGGACAGCCCGACGATAGCCGTCAATGTTTGAACCCACTGCTCAACAGTGCCCTCACTTCCAGCGAAGCCAGCCGAACCCCAATGTGAACAAGCAATGGGAGGCTTGGGCTTAAAGGCCCGAATCACCCCAGAGTTAGGCTGCAAAACAGCAATAAGTTGGTAAAAATCATCAAATGTATCGAAATGCCCACCTATAATTGTAACATCTATTTTATTTTGAATAAGGCTTGGCTGTAACATAGGTCAAACCGCTGGTCAATGGCGGATTCATATTGGCTGCAAAGCAACAACATATGGTGTCAAAGCGATTGCCATTGTCACTGCAACAGTTACCCTTTTCCTATTCAATGCAGCAAGCATTGAGCTCTACTTTATAATGGGGCCATTGCATTGTCATACTCCCCAGAACTCCCCCCTTGACCGGCGGCACCGCCTGTGCAGTTCCCGACCGAGCACACAGCCTTTTTTCAGGGGTACCTAGTGAGGTAAAAAGGTTGCGTTGTAAAAAATGGCAATATCTGTGGAGGGCTGGCACCAAAACTGAAAGGTCAGGTGGCACAACACCAAAAGTGCGGCATGCCCACCAGCGGAATTAGGATGAAAGCACAATATTGATTGCAGTGATACGTGATCTCGCAGGTATTAAACACCTGTCGGGTGCGGCTGCCTAACTCCATGGTATCGGCTTGTTGCACTTGGTTCATTACTTACAGGTGACCAAACCCCGCTTAATATGCCGCGAGTCTACCGCAATATTGTCTATTGCCATCAACAACCAGGATGCCTGCAACAGCCTTCCGCTGCAAATGCCTTGGCAGTGTTATGGCAACGTGAGTAACTTTCCCAATGTGATTCACAAGCTATCATGGGCGGTCTTTCACAGGTGCCAGAAGCCCACCGCCTACTGTCCATCTGCTACCGTCTACTGCTCTATACAATAATGCGCTTTGAGTGAGCGCACGGCATACCATACCCCCAGGCGGCGCCAAATGACCCATGGCGTGATCACTTGTCAGCACAATAGGTTGTCCTTGCTGCTAACGGCACCACTCGCTTTCACAAAGCATGCTCACCGCTTCACTTGCAATTCCATCAATGTTGCACCCTCCTCACAACCTATTGTTCTTTTTTTCACTGGCCACCCTATTTCCAGTGACCAATAGTTAACTGATCGCTGCCTTACATGCCCCTAGGTACTTGAGATCCCCAACACTCTTGAATGTATTAGACGCTTTACTCACAACCATGTCATGCCCCAGGTCTCTACGATCATACTGTGATTCAATACCAAACCGGATAAAAGTATGATGACTAACCTGA
The DNA here is from genome assembly GCA_027576955.1 of Dimargaris xerosporica. Classification (NCBI taxonomy): domain Eukaryota; kingdom Fungi; phylum Kickxellomycota; class Dimargaritomycetes; order Dimargaritales; family Dimargaritaceae; genus Dimargaris; species Dimargaris xerosporica. Next base: position 20,731 of record JANBQA010000023.1, read on the forward strand.
GCGCTAATTTTTACCTTCCTTTTCACGCACAGGCACTGTGAATGACTATTCCTCATTTTTCACCCTCATTTTCCCAATACACTGGTGGGAATAGTATTTTTCGCGTGTGTCTGTGTGTTTAACTTCTTTTTCAATCTCAAGTAGTACCCATTATCGCATTTGCCCACCGTGTCACTTCTATGGCCTTGTAGTCATGCGTAAGCTTGACGCAGGACCAGCTGTTAGCGATGAGCATAGCGCTCAGGTTGCCTGCCATGTGGCTTTATTCAGGCAAGCCGCACCACTTGCTTATACGAAATGAAAACTCCATCCATCAGGATGAGTAGAAACGCTAGCAGTTGAGCGCAGACCACTTACTGGTCGCGTTACTCAGCTTGCGAGTAAACCGTTTTTTTGTGCCATTGGTGTATGGATACAGTTCCCGCGACAATAAAGTTACCTTAGGTGTCAGCACAAATAGCAGGTAAGCATGCGCGCTAGCACAAAATCCCACATGCGATTAGGCACAGCTGCTCTGCTTACTATCTACCAATCGTCGGCTGTTGATAACTATCTGGAAGCCCTGGGCTCACCAGAGCTGAATACCCATTAAACGAATTTTTTTGGTAATCCGGTCGGGGCACACTGGGGCTGGAGGTGGGCCATAGCCACTATGGTAAACAAAAAAATGAAAGGATGAGAGCAACCAGGCTTGTGGTGCAAATCGCGCATTGCCCGTTATGGCTTAGGTATCACATGCAAGCCAGCGACTCCGCCAATACTGCTTGATGGCAGTTTGGCAGCGGACAGTGCATGGAGAAACAGGAGTAAAGGTGGAGCTGCAGACACAAGCCAAGAAAATAAGCGTGTGCTGCATTTGTTTGGCCAATAATGTGGCGTTCAGTACCACCTTGAAACGTCGCCAGCCATGGCTCTCTTCGTGTACAGGTGACGGTCATTGGGCTTACCCTTTTATTAGGGTCCACCGCCTTTAACCAATGACTTGCTATGTGCCAGCCACTCCTGTGGCGCCATTCGAAACCACTTCTTTCCATTTTTTCTCAATTTGCGCCCATTCGCTCAAAATCTCCTGGTACGCAACCTTGGCTCTCAATTCGTTCACAAAAAATTGGGGCCACTCCTAGACGCTAACTGAAAATCATGCTCCCTCTTTTTTTGGATTGTTTCGAACAACGATGTTTTTAACCCTTGAAGCGTTCTAGTGTCGCAATCCTTGGCTTGGCGGTAAAGTCACGAAACTTGCCGGCAGTAGGTGACGAGCAGCTCATTGGTCGCTACCAGCTCCACCTGGTATATCCGTTAGCCGTGCTATACATTTCTCCGCCCCTTTGCGCTTACCGCATTGTGTGTGAGCTCGAAAAGCACCATAGTTGATGGAGGAAAGAAGAAAGGAAGAGGACGTTGGCTGTGCTATGAGTGAGTATCAGGTAAAGCAGGTTGTTGTAGTGTCCGGTAGGGAAATCGTAAAACCGAGCGCCCCTAACCAGCCAGCAGGCAGCTGCGCAGAGGGTAACCCAGATTCATGGAGGAAAAACCTCCGCCATACTGTTGCACCCAGGCCCAATGGAAGCCCTTCATCAGAACTGCCATGACCTGGGTGCCAAAAGGTCAGCATTCCGCCTATTCCTGCTACGCCCATCATTTGGCCGTAAGCAGGACTAAACCCGTACTTTAGAGGTATATATTTTATGAGTAGGCATCAAAATATATTTACCTTGTATTCGCACAGTGGATGGTTTCTCGCCATCCCAAGCGCACAAAGATTTTAAAGCAGATAAGACACGACCTTGCCATTATCGCAGTTGGTGACAAAAAGTACCCCATAGTGAACCATCTTTTTTCACAGAATTGCTTTCTCAACGTCGATGGCACAAAGCACTGCCACGTTCAAGCAACTGGGGTTCACTGACCCATTCGAAAGTAATGGCACCCGCTGCGATGCTGCTGTGCCTCGTGAATGATACATCTCCAGGTGCACCGCCGGGCAGAAATAACAGTAAAAGACCTAAAAGGGCCTGCTCGGCTTGAATGGCCCTATTCATTGTCAATGACCAGCGTCGGGGATAGCTATAACTTGGCGCCAGGAGGAGAGATGGTCATTCCCACTAGAATTAAATTGGTTCGAAATTGGACGGCACGTATCACCCATGCTATTCATACAAACTTAAATCTGACTATCGCAGACAGATTAAATCCGCATCCCGTGAGACACTATTGGGGTAAGTAGCTACCGAATCCCTTTTAGGCCTACCATTAGGGGCAGTAACGTTATCAAACTTAATGACTTCAAGTTTCCATTGCAGAATTTATGCATGGCAATAGGACTGCAGCCGTAACAACATCGCCCGTGGCATTCTCAAGGGTTTTTCACACCATCACCACCAGATAATGTACCACTTTAGTCCCAAAAAACGATTCATGTGAATTGTTCCGTGCCGTTGGTACAAGTTCGCTTTAAGCGCGCCAAAAAGATTAGCAATCGCCCGCCTGTGCTTGATTAAAAGTACAAAATAAAGGAGGGTACACTGACGACTAGCCCAGATTTAGTGCATTTACATGCTAGAATTCAACACTTATGCAGCGCTAGTCTACTGATTGGCACGAACATACTTCAAGTCGCAGGGCGTCCATCGCTTAGGATTCGGTTTCCGGTTGGAGGGGAACTGTTACCAGCGCCATGGGCTCCTTGGGTTCAGACGTCGCTTCCAGTTGATCACCTTAACCGTAAGCAGGCCATTCCCACGTCCACATATTCCAGTGCCATCATCCACAAGGTAATCGCTTGTCAGAACACTGGCCGGCAAGAAGTGGGGGCACAGTTGATTCATTGTGACGAGGCTTTGGTGGTAACACCAGCACTACTGTCTAGACCAGCGTACTGCCATGGCCTGGTGGAGGGGAATGCTTTGTATGCCAATAAAGTCGTAAATAAACACGAGAAAAATCTTACCAATGGCATGCATGTTGCTGAACACATTGGACCAATTGGCCATCACATCACACATCACTAGCCCCGTTATCGTATTATCCGACCATCCCAGATATGGCACAAGGAAGCGTGCATAGTAAACTGGTTAGTCAACAATGCTTGCTAATGGCAACCACATAAACGACGTGGTCCAGACCGCCACGGTGCCAAACCATGCTACTTCTCAAGAGAAAAAATAGCCACTACGCTACATCTCCTCCAGATTTCATATGCTCTTGGCCTGTGTCGACCTTGGGTGGAAGTGGCTTACCTTCCAATTGGACCACAATATTGTCCAGGGCGTCGTTGACCGCAGCTGTTTGTTCGCGTATCTGACGGGATAGGTGACACACCTCGGTCAATTGGCGACATTCCGCAAGCTTGGTCTGGACCAGGTCCGAAGCGGTAGAGCCAGTGAGCATCGTTGGTAGCTATGTGGGGCAACGCTCGTGTAGCATTGGTGGTAATGCTCGGCTGGAGTATGTGCTATTGACTATGTTTTCAACAGATTCGAGAGTTAGCGACAACATTGCTACGCTCAGTTGCACCATGCGTCGCAGGGCCTGGCACGGCTGGCCTTAGCGTTAGTAAACAATGCGCTCGTGGCACAGTGGTGGTGAGATACACGTGATGCTGCTATGATCTCGTCAGCCTTGATACCATACACTCACAACTACTCCTTGTCAGCGGGCGCTAAAAAAAGTGGGCAGTGAAGTGGAAAGAATTCATCACATGACCAATCCCTTGGCAAGTAAAAAGAACCACAGCCAGCCAGCTGAGGATGTATTTCAGCTGGCCATCAACCAGAGGCCACAAATCTTCCTCTCTTTCTGCAAGCACGCTTTCACGTACTCGAAAGACCAGTCAGCAAAATGGTACGTTTTACGCCTTCGAAATCTTCCTCTGCAACGTAGGGCGCCAGTAGCGCGTTCTAGCTCCAGCTAGCTATTCATTCCGTGGAACCGCTCATCCAAAGGGATGGATGGATGGATAGATGGCCAACGGTTTGCGCTGTGCACCAAGCAGCATGCGACTGTTGCTAATACGATCCAGTGCACCCTTTTTTCTGGAGATGTTACGGGCTCTTACTTTTTTCCCTCTATATAATGCTACCAAGCGCTGTTGCCCCATGTCACTAACCATCCCTTGTCGTATTGTTGCTATCCACTGGATGGATGGATGGGCAATACATTAGGCGAAAGACGCAAAGGCCGGAGGCAAGAACAAGAAGAAGAAGTGGTCCAAGGGGAAGGTCAAGGACAAGGCCGACAACGCCGTCATCTTTGACAAGCCTACCCTGGAGAAGCTGCGCAAGGAAATCCCTTCCTACAAGCTCATCACCCCGGCCATCCTGGTTGACCGACTTCGCATCTCTGGCTCCCTGGCTCGTCGCTCCCTGAAGGACCTGGAAAAGGAGGGTACCATCCGCCTGATCTCTGGTCACTCGTCGCAGATGATCTACTGTAAGTAGCCTATGCATTTTTGGGACGAGATTGGTTTAGTAAGCGCTGGGAGGGTTGCTCTGGTGCTCCTAATCTGAAACGGGTGCTGCCAACGCTACAGGCCTTGTTGAGCGCATGGGCCATGTCAGATCGTATCTAACTGTTCAATGTCTGGTGATGCGACAATCCACATGGTTTAATTGGTACAATAGCTCGTGCCACCGTTGCCGTTGCCGACGCCGAATAAAGCGCTTTGCGCTTGACTTGTGCGCCGCTGCTGCACTCTGGTTTCTCACCCCATGTACTCGTGTGCCAAGATTTATCCACGCTAAACTCGTGCCATTCTAGCAGTATGGGACAATAAAGAGCTCGTCATCTGTTCTATATAACTTGCCACGGCTACCTATTTTCGAGGACAGAGGAAGGGCTACTCATCACCAGTGGTCGGAGGCGTGCTTTTATCGCGGCAAATCATGTTTAATAGCTTTATCAAGGTAGTTTATTGCCTTGTTGGCTATCAGCGTGCAAAGCGGCGAAATTTGACCTCTAGAACCCAACCCAAAACAATTATAGCAGTCACACGGCAGCGGGGCTGTAGTCCAGCGTCATTTCGAGTAGTGAAAAGTTTCAATGTAGGTGATTTGCCCCGCTGTCTACCAACAACTAGTGTAATATCTTACCGAGCTGCCGTACACATTCATCGAGCTGCCTGGCCATGACCTCCAACTCCTCCACTTGCTTGCTCACCAGGTCGACCTGATCCAGATGTACGTCCATGGCTTTATCTAAGCCCACGGACAGCGTTTTCTCCCCCCCCCCCCAAACCAAAGGGAGCACAGGTATGGCCCGGTAAGAAATAAAAGGTTGGGTGGCTGTTGCTTGCTTGGCTGGTGCCACAGGCCAAGCGCTACTGCTATATATATAAGTGCCCGTGGTGCTCCAACTGGTACTTACAGGTCTCTTGGATTTTGGTGCTTGTGGCCAGCATATCCTGGGCCGAAGATGACAGCGTCTGGTATTTACGCAGGGTCGCCACGTTCATGGCCTTGATAAGCTCCAGGTCGTCCGTCACGACTATGTGTCCAGACAAGTACCATTAGTGTCAACACGGTATCAGTCTATACCCACGCTGTTGGGCAAGGCATTAGTTCAGCATAACACCGACGCCTGTGGCCTAGGAGCGGTCTGAACTCGGGGACTAGAATGCACCAAGTAGCACGTACTCACCTCCGAGTTCGCCCTGAACCACATTGTTGATCTTGGCGAGAGCCTGACGAGTGCTCTCTTCCACGGTGTGGGATTGGCGGGCCTGGTCTGCCTTGGAGCGGGGCCGAAAGAGGCCAGGAAAGTTTTCAAAGATGGATGAGCTGCTCTGGGTGCGAGGTTTTGCCATGGTGGTGCTGGTAGTAGGATGGCGCGATGGCGACGACCTACACTTTCGAATTCGCCGGTACAACACAAGGAAGAAACGGGCATCCAATGGGTGATGCCAGAGTATAATGCTAAACACAAATGTGCCAGTTGACCTGACTTAGCGCAAGGCCAGCAACCACACGGCGCGGCGTGGCCTGGCTGGTTGAGCAGGCAGGTGGTCAGCTCAATTGGTAGGGCATAGAGTCGTGACTGCAACAATGCTCCAGCGGTCAAGGAGGAAGCCAGCCAAGGTTGGTCCGTGTCACCCACGCTTTCTTTCCTTGCTTTGGCATTTGCCCCAGGGTTACTGATTTTACTGCTGTTGGTTTTCCATTTTGAACGGGCATTAACTGCCATATTACCGTACCCTCCTCTCGGCCACCACAGCGAGCTGTTCAGTATGGCAGCCGCCTATACTGCCCAAGACGTTGCGTTTCTCGAAAAGGCGATTGCCGAAGCCGAGAAGTCCACCCCGGTGCCCAGTGCCTACTGTGTGGGTGCCGTGTTGGTTGGACCAGGGCCAAACCCACAGGTGCTGAGCACTGGGTTCTCGCGCGAACTGCCAGGCAACACCCATGCTGAAGAGTGTGCCCTGCAAAAGCTGTGCGACAGCCCTTTGCGCTCGCCAGAAGAGCTCGCCGCATTGTTGAAGCAGACAACCATGTATACGACCATGGAGCCCTGTAGCAAGCGGCTATCGGGCAACCGAACGTGCACCGCCCGTATTTTGGAAGCAGGGATACCCCGGGTCGTGCTGGGCGTGAAGGAGCCGGCCAACTTTGTCCAGTGCGAGGGCGTGCAATTGCTCCAGGAGGCCGGAGTGCAGGTTGTGTATGTGCCTGGCTTGGAGGACCGGTGTATGGCGCCCAACCGCCACCTCCTCTGAGCTCACCATATCAATAGCCTCGCAACCGCTGCGCTCCGAAAATCCGACAATACCACCACTGCTGCGGGTCAGCCGAACCATACGACACTAGGTGCGCAATAAATCACGTGTTATACTTTGCACTCTATTCAGCAGCAGCTAGCGCCTAACTGCGAAATTTTTTTTTCGCACTCGATATCTTGCGAGTGTGTACAGTAGACGGGTCTCCAAAGATTTTTATGCGCACGATCCCTAAAAAAAGCAGGGCCAGCAATTGACAAGAAAAAGTGCGCTTGGTCAACCCAAGTGCAGCTTCCAGAGCCGCTATACTCGCTGGACAAAAAAAGGAGTGGAAAAAATAGCCAAAAGGGCTGCTGTTGCATTCTGCTGCCATGCGCTAACTGTATTTGTCTACCGTACAGGTGTCGATTCCGATCGGCTTCGACCAGCAACTACCCCAGCGTGCCACACCAACGTTTCCTCGGCTCGAGCGTTCATGCCCTGCGGTGACTGTTTGCAGCCCATTGCTCTTGCGTTGCTAGTGCGCAGCTCACACCTTCTAGACCCAAGGTGCTGTGAACCATAAGTATATAGCCCCCGGCATCGCCGCCTTCGGTGACTGCGCTACTCACCCTCCAATATTTAAATTAGCAAACACTACTGCGGCTGATCACGCCCAAGCCATTCTCGCCCATAAGCTACCCACCTTGTTTAGCACTCTTTGCTCGTTTTTCTTTCCTACTCCGCCATGGCCGAAAATGTTCTGGGCTTCTTCTGGAAGCTAGCGTCCGAAAGCGACCAGGAGCGCGTCGAAGCAGCATCTGGGTTGCTCACTGCCCTTGTGCAGCAACAGACGCAACACGAGAGCCAACAGGGCCCTGCTGCTGCGGGGACGCCCGGTTCCATTCGGACCGAGGACCAGCTAAAACATGTGTGTGCCCCTGACGTATTGTATGCCGTTAAACGCCTGGTGCGCGGTCTATGTTCGCCCCGTGGTGGCGCTCGGCAAGGATTTGCCTTGGCTCTAACCGAGGTCCTCGTCAACTTCCCGTTCTTATCCTACGCATATATCAAGGAAGCTGTCGATGAAACCACAAAGACGACGCATCGCATGTCAAAGCAGGTACGTTGCAGATGGCAACTTGTCGTTAGGGCGACTGGTGCTGTCACACTGCAAGCATCACCACGTGCACGCGTGGCATCGCGTTTACGAGTACACGCAAGGCTCCTTTATTCTCACTCCAGGAGCTCTGGATCGACTGTACTGCAAGCATCTCTGTAACCTAATTTTCGCTCCACGGGTTTCTGTGCGGACATGTCCCTACATTTGCCTGAATTATTTTTTTCCTTTGTGTAGGAGACGCGCGATGCACTCATCGGTCGGTTGCTGGGGTACATGTGCCTAATTGAATCAAAAGCCGTGACATGCGAAGGCGTAGCAGGCGACGATCTAGTGGGTTTTATCGACGACCTGTTGACACTTGCTGCCTCCAAGGCCTTTTTACGAGCGCCAGCATTCCGCGCGCTGGGGCTTTTGGTTTTGGCAATTGACTGTGCCTCTGCCAGTGCTGATCAGGCTTTTCGCCATTTGATCGATGTGGGCATTGCCAACACGAACCGCGAGGCCGACCACCTCCAGCTCGCTTTGCTTCTGCAGCAGCGGCGTCATGATCTGATGTGGGAAACCATTCTCCCAGATTGGGCCCATGGAAAAGTGCTGCATCCGGATAACGCTGATCTTCTGGTTCAACTGCTGCACACAACTACCCATTCTGCCAAGGACAATGCAGGCTGGACAGGCGCGCACCCTATTTGGCATGAACTGCTTCGCGTTTACTTTCCTTCTGACGCAGCTTCAATGTCACCCAGCCCTTGGTTAGCGCCCAGAGCGCCGTTTAAAGAACTGTGGGACCAGGCAGTCACCAGGGGTTGCCTTGATCCATCGGCACCACCCACAGCTCGGGCCCAAGTGTTTTATTTAACGGAGACTGCTCTGCAGCGCGTCAATGCCGACGAAGTACCGGCCATCCTGTCCCCTGCCTTTTGCCAACTCCTTCTCGACAGCCTAAAGTCTCCTTCGACCAAACTCTTTACTCATGCAACCCAGTTTTGCACCGGCTTGTCGGCGGTGACCGAACGGCGGCCTGAGCTGCGAAGCAGAGTGATTGGCTGCCTGGATAGACCCACCCGCGGTCAGCCATTTGACCTGGCCACCCACACAGACACGGTAGCATGCCTGCTCAAGCAATGGTCCGCTGCTGACGTACCAACGCTGGTCCACGAACTGCACCAAGTATTCATTGATGGCGGTTGGCTAGAGCCCGTTAGCTCCAAAGAAATCGAGTTTTCTCGGCAATGGGTGATCAATACCCTATTACTGCTTACGCGCAAGGTTGACAAAGTCGACACGGTTACACGCCCCATTCTCCAACTGCTAGCCGTATACGGGTTCATGGATACCACACAGCCGTTACCCACCAATGCCTTGCAGCATTTCGACCAGGTTCCACAACCCCCACTCACTGCAGACATGGCTCAGGCCTGCCAGTCCACTTTTTTCCAGGTGTTGGCTGAAACCGCTTCATCAGCGCCAACTGCGAAGCCCTTGGCATCCTCTAAAAAGTCCCAACCGGCATCCAAACCTTCATCAACTGATACGGCCCCACCCGACTGGTGTCACCAGATGTTTACGTGGCTCCATAGTTTGCATACCAGCCACGGCGTGGAGTTTTTCACACCGTTGACTGGTGATGCTATTCCTGCAGCCAAGACGCTGGCGGCATCCCTGGCGGCCAACACCAAGGCGCTTGGAAAATCAAACCCATCGCAAATAGAAGTCCGGTTGGCATTCCAAGCCTTATTCAGCTTGATTGGGTTGCAACTGTTCTCCGACCCTGAACCGACGGTGGAGCTTGTGAGCGATGCCAAGACATGCTTTGGCAAAATGTTCCGGGTCCCCTCCCCGCCACCGACTAAGCCCAAGAACAAAGCCGCGAAGCGAAATGCCGAGGACCTTCAGGCCGACACGGAGCCCGAGCCAATCCACGTGCTGTTGGACATGGTCATCAGTATGTTGGCGCAAGCAACTAACGCACGAGCCCAATTGCTAAACCGGGTGTTTGAGCCCTTGGTTCCCCAGCTGACTGAGGAGTCGGTTTCGCTGGTAATGGACGTGTTGATGGCTGACCAGTCGGGGACCGGTGAGGATAACTCTGTGGTACTCGTTGAAGACGATGACGATGATAATAGGACTGGTCTTGTCAACGGCCACGCCCCCAACGGTACGGGCATGGAGGTGGATAGTGATAGCGCCGATTCGAGCGACGAAAGTGACGAGGACGGCGCGGATGAGGAAGTGGATCAAGAGCTGCGTCAATCAATCTTAGAGGCTCTTGGCCCAGCTGCTCTGGCATCAGACGCCGAGGATGGCTCGGGGTCGTCGGACGAAGAACTCTTGGACGATGACGCGATGAAGATGTTTGACGACAAACTCAGTGCCATCTTTGCCACCAAAGCCGCTATGCGTAAGGAGCAGCGCTCACTGACCAACCAGCTCTCCTCTTTTAAGCTGCGCACGCTCACCTTGGTTGAAATTGCCATCACACACCCACGAGCACCCACTGGGTGGAGCATTGCAGTAGTGGGCCCGCTTAGCATCTTGCTCGGCACGACTGACCGCAATCGCAAGCTCAACGACCTGCATACCAAGGCCAAGTCCATACTGCAATTTGTGGGCCGTCACCGACCTGCAACCTGGCAGGGCTCGACATCGCTGACGCTGGACCAGTACCTGGATATTGTAAAGGATCACTTGGCCAAGCTCGGCAAGCGTAGCACTAAACCATTTGCTGGCCTGCTGCGTCAAGTGTTCCTGTACCTGATGGCTGCTGGAGCCGTAGCCCCGTTTGTCCAGGATGCGCAGTACGTTCCGGAAATGGTTGCTATTCTCCAAGACCTGGCTATCAAGCAGCTCGCTTCGGCATCGTTGGCTCATGGTGGCAACCATCAATCATCCAATTCCTGGATAGCATCGGTATTTGCCGCTAACCCCATCATCGGTCTGGCGTGCCTTGCAAACGTGCTCAACAACCTCAATGTCGTATCCAATCGCGACTTTGTACGGCTAACCCACATTGCTGGGTACATTGCCGATCTACTTCGCACCGTGCTAACGTCGTCTTCGCCCTCGGAGTCGGTGGCGCCCCTATCATCACAGCTAACCAAGACTTTGATCATCCTTCGTCAGCGCCTTCTCGATGCACTGGAGCAAGTGACAACCAGTCGTGAGGAAAACAAGGCTGGCCAGTCACCCAAGCCACCGGCAGCGGATGCTCAGCCGTCCATTGCTCCGCCTCGTGTGCGCGACTTGCTCAGCGCTGTTGCTAAAGTGATCCGACGAATTGGTGCCAAATCACCCACTGTGCTCAAGATTGATAGCAGAAATCGGCCACAGCATGCGCAGCTTACCCAGGGCGCGGCCAAAGCATGGAGTCAGGGCGACCAGTGCGGTCAGGCGCTAGTAAAACTGTTGAGCGCTGCTGGGACGCCTTATCCGTCGGCATCGGGTATCTATGATCTGTCCTTGGAGATTGTCAAACTATCTAGTGAGAACGTTACCCTTCCAGCACGATCTCAGGCAACGGCCGGTGCAAATAAGGCCAAACGAAAGCCATCATCCAGCACCAGCGCTACCGAGTCCCCACATAAGCGCCGCAAGTAAACCCGCGTAATCATGATGATGGCATTCCCAGTGAGTGTTACAAAGTGGCTGATTTTGTTTTTATTTTGCATGAACGAGCCACCGGGTATGAACACTCTCTACCTTTGTTTTATTAAAGGCGCATGGGCCTTTTCCTGGTTCATGCCGCCAACTATGAGGGCGGCGTGGAGTATGCATTGGCAGGATTTGCCGCATTCTTACCTTTTGAGCGCCCTTTTTTGTTGGTACTGGAACGTCTCAGAATTTTAAAAAAATCGGCAATGGTTTTTGTTTTGTTTCTTTATATATTCAAGCTAGCATTATAAACTCTAACCTTTTTTTATTTTACACTCTTGACGACAAATTATCTACATTGTCAGAATCCCTGCTTGTGGTGGGAAGAGCGCTGATGCAAGTGAGCTCGGAACGCTGCTGAACGGGTCAAGATTTGCTGCTCGGGATAACATGGTTGGAGTCAAGGAAATATGAGTACCAGCTGTTGGTAGTGACAGTACCTGGTCCGTACCAAACTCTGGTGGCGGTGGGGTGGTGGTGGAAACAGCTGATGGCAGAGTTTTTGGAGAGTTTGGAGCAAGCGTGGCAACAAGCGCGCGTGCGCCATTTTTAGGCCCACCGTGCCCCAGTGGCGTGAGCATGACCGTGGATTGGTCCCAGGCCTTCTCACGGTTAAAATTGGCCAGGCGCGCTTCGCCCAGGGCCAATGTTAGTTGGCCATTAACCTGCTGTAACATCTGGGCCGCACCATATGTTTGTTGCAGCTGCAGCTCAGCTTGCTGCTGAGCACGCGAAGCCTGAGCTAGCTGGGTCTGCAAGTAAGCGATGTCGGCTGATGCCTTCATCGTTGTTGCTTGCATGCGTTGTGCCAACTGATCATATTGCGCTTGCGACTCAGTCAGGGCGGCCTCCATCACCGTGGACCCATGAGCCGCTGGCAGCGAGGTCAGCCTGGGAAGGTTACCGGCACCCTCCATGGTGGATGCTGTAGGTTTGCGACGCTCCGAATCAAGGTATTGTACGACACTAGCCAAGGCGGTTTTAGTGTCCCGCTGGTTATCCGATATAGTGTTCAAATGCGAGTCTAGAGCCAGGAGCACCTGTTCTAGGGCCCTGGCCTTGAGAGATGGGTCCATTGTTTTCGAAGGGTAGTGGGTTTCCGTTTGTTTGTCAGCAGTTAGAGATTCTAGCTCTTTGATACGGGCTTGTAGATCTATAACTTCTTGCTGCAGCGCCGCCATTCGACTCTGGGCACTCGAAGGCCGTTTGAAGGCACTAGATAAGGGGCGATGTTCGTTGACATCAGTTTCCATGCCAAGGATCGTGGGAAGTTCGACACGGCACGGAATGGGTGCCAGCAACGAGGGAACCAAATTACCGTTGCATATCGTAGCTAGAGGTAGGGTGGTGGAAATGCCACCATGGTGACCCGCAGGGATAACGCCTAGTGTCTGTTCAACGATCATTGCGTGCTGATCGGGGCCGATTGATAAAGGAATATTGGGGCAGTCCTCCGTGGACCAGCTTGGGGCAATCTCCTTTAAGATATCATCTAGCTCCAGGTCCACATCACTGCCATCGGCTTTGCCATCATAGAGTGATACTAAGGAGTGATTTAAAGCGGGGTTGCCATCGGGCATAGGTAGTGTAGGGGGGGAGATGGTGGGAGGCCGGCGTGCGGGAGTATGCTTGGAGCTGACCTTGACTGTGGTGGATTCAGCCTCTACCTCTTGAGCACCATGTATGGTTTTAGGACGTTGGAATTCGCTAGGAGCAACGGTGGTATGGTCATTGGCCAGCTGGTTCACGCCTAAAAGAAATGCAGGGTAAATGAAAATGTGAAGCGCAAAGAGTACCACCGCGTATGATGCCGGCCAGTGGCTGGTATAGAATGCAAAGGGTCGAGGTGCCATTTTATGGCATTGCATAAAAGGGGCAGGTGGAAAAACACCCAAGATGTCTGACAGCTGTTACTGACAGAGTATTGCTCACAGCAGATACCAGAGCGAAGCGCCGAGTGACGGTGATGGCAGCGCCCTGAATTGGCAAAACTAAACGATACCTCATATGATCGCTGGCTCCAGGTTTGGCATCAATGAGTGCTTTTATACCTTGAGAACTGGTACTTGGGGTCATCCCGCAGTTGGGGAGCAACCCTACCAAGACCACCCGGCCAAGCCAATATGAAACTGTGAATCCAGGCTAGTGCAGTCTATAGCCATTGACAAGAACGCAGCCACTGACGCGCTGTGCTTTGGGTTAAGCCCTAACCACTGTAGCGTATTGCATTCATCATTGGCGAGTTGGAATACGGTTCTTTGCGGGCACTTTATTCACCAACAGCACCTACCTTGGTTCCCTTGAAAACGCTTTGCGACCCTAGTGGGCATAGATGCCACAATCACTGCATCTTTGTGACTTGGCCCTAACCATGAAATATCTGTGCGGGCCGCACCTTTCTCAGCTTCATTGTTAATATTTTTCATCTTCACAATGGCCTTCCTTCATTCTACCCCCATTCGTTGTGAACATCTAGACCTTCATAGCTTTGTGGCCTCCCCTCTTTGCTCAGCCACCATGAAGCAGCCTTATAACTTTGTGAAGGGTGATAATCGGCTGGTGCTGACCAATGTATCCCGCTTGTTGCCTTTACCACATATATTAGGCCTGTTGACCAGAGCAAAGGGCATTGGCACGCGGTATTAGGCTTCATCATCGTCACCATCAGTGGTAGAACACACACATCAAGATTTTGCCTTTCGTTTACTGACACAAAAGGTAAATAAAGACAGACCCTAACTCAGAGAATGAAACAAACGAGCTATAGGTATAAAAAGTGGGGTGAGGAAGTGGTCAACCATTCACGGTTACAAATAAAAAATGACGAGACACATTGACTGGTGGGCAACTTGTGACTTGTGTGGTAATCACAACCTGCGATCACAGTCGCCGGATTGCCACGCTTATGTATAGAAGAGCCAGGGTAGCATTAACTTAAACATATCCACGAACAGCAAGCGAATTGATCACATATATCCCAACGCTATGCCTCAAGCCCTCCAGACTAGGGTTGATGATATATAAAATAAAATAATCAACGTATAGAGCCCCAGTTTTTTGTTCTCTTATGGCAGCAAGTTACAGTACGTCAAAATTACATGCCCAGCCCGACACTGAATGCGGCGATTGCACCAGATCCCAGGTCGGCCAGTAGTGGTCATCCACCCGGAGACTCAGAATCCGCGAAATGCCCGCGCGATTGATAGTGGTCAGTCGAATAAAGTAGTCCTCTGCTCCAAAGCGACGGTCCGTAGGTTCTGTGACTGGTAATGGTGGCGTCGCGTCCAACGGCGTAGAGGCTGCAGTATTGCCATCCCCGCCATCGTCGGGTACTTGCTGTTGGATCGTCACAGCCAGCTTTTCTTGGTAAGACTGTCGGAAATGGCGCAACTTTTCTAAAAACTCGTCCACATTATGCACGGGCTCATTGTTGACTTCCGTAATCCACACGCCCGGGCGCAAGTTGTACGCATTGGCTGGAGACCCGTACAAAATGCACGAGATGTACAAGTCGCTAGGGATGGATTTGACCTGTTCGTGTACCGCGTGATACGGGGTCTGAATCAAAGCGCCCGCCCAGCCAACGATGCGCCGGGTTTCCATGGTCGGCAGCGGCACAGTGGGAATGGTCAATGTGATTTCCTCCCCAGCTCGCAACACGGTTAGGTTCACCGATTCTTGGTCGTAAAACACTGCTAACGAGTACGGCTTTAGCACCAATTCGCCGTTGACCTCCAGGATGGCATCACCAATGCGCAACTGATCGGCTGCAGGGGACAGTGGCGAGAGTAGATTCAGCACATACACAACCGTGGGGGTGTCATGCACCGACGCCTGTTGCAGCTGACGTACTCGTTCCTCGGACAGGCCCAGGGTACGTGCCGAGACCATGGTCATAAACGAAAACTCCACGTCGAGGGTACGCAACGATGGTAAGACCGGTGTGCGCAGAATCTGAGTTTTGAGCAGGCATGTATCGCTGGTGATGCTCTCTGTGGCCAAACAGCTTTCGAGTAAGGCAGGGTCCTGTACGGCGTGGGCATCTTGGATGATGCGATCCATGGTGCGCAGCATGTGCTCCAGGGCCTTGAGAACTGGATCGACTTTGAGACCCACCATAAACGAAAAGTCCTTACCACTGCTATTCTGAGAGGTGTAGTTGGCCCACAGTCCAAGGACCACGCCGTCGTCGTCGCACAGCACACCGCCCTGCGAGGTCACAGAATCATCCATGCGAATCCCTTCGACGTTGACCGAGCGCCAGCGGGGAGGGGTGCATTCCCGGGTCACCACTGGCCCAATGCTGGTAATCTTAGTTTTTTTTACCAACGGCTCTTGATCGGTGGTAAGCGCGACCAGGTTAATTGGGTCGCCTGGCGACAGTTTGCTGGTCACTTCGGGTGAAGCTAGGCGAGCCGATTCGACGGGGGTATCCCCAATGAGTTCTGGGTTGTAGCACAGTATGGCAAAATTGTACACGGGGTGAAGCAACAGCAGTTGACCAGGAATAATCAGCGAATTGCCAAATGTGATGTAAATGTCGCCAATGGAGATGGGCACCGTGTCGCGATCGCATACCACCAAGCCCCGCTCCCGGTCGATAATCAGCCCTGGACCATAGTGCATCGTTGCCTGAGCGCCGTCCACGAGGTACGGAATGTAGAAATCAACGGACACAAAGCTCGGCCACACCCGGTGGGCAGGGGTCAGCTTGGGATCGACTTGAAGCAACGTGGTGGTAAAAGGGGTATTGGCAGGGATGGGTGGTGGTGGTGGAAACTCTTCGTAATCCCAGCGGCCGGTTTGGTCGTTGCGCACGGCCAGTTTAAAGGGGTGCCAGTGACGGTCTACATGGATGATGCTCACTTGCTCCTTGTGGAATTTAGTGATAGGAAAGAACCGAATGGGCACTCGGCTGCCATCGGGCAGCTGTTGCACAGCGTGAATAAACTCGTCCAACGTGGGGGTAGGGATGTTATTGACCGCCACAATCACACTGCCTCGCCAGGCGCTGCCACTGCCAAGCATATGCCCACTGGTGGCCACGTACACCCCGCCCACGGGCAGCCCATAGCCGCGGGCCAGTTGGTAGGACACCTCATTGACCACTCCGCCACCAATCTCCACAAACCGGTTAGGGGTCACCGCATGCAGGTCCTGGATGGTTAGATCGATCACATAGGGCTGGGGGCCTCGGCAAATGGTCAGCGAGATGTTCTTGCCCACTGCGTCGTCAATGATGCTGAATAGGGACGAGAACTGGGTCAGTGGTTCATCGTTCACAGCCACAACAATATCACCCGGCCGTAGCTTTTGATCGGCAGGGCCCTGTGGCAGTATCGAACGCACCACCAGCATGCCCGTTTCGGTGGGAAAACGCTGGCGCATGCTCTGCTCAATCTGGGGGTCAAGGCCTAGACGACGCAGATCATCGTACGATTGGTACTCGAATTCGGCCTGCAACGTGCCCCGGGGCACGCTTTCGCCCATTTGGATGTAGCTCAGGGCACGCACAATGCGGTCGAGCGGCAGATAAAAGCTTGACGAAGCACGTGTGGACCCGCCAGCGTTAAGCGCAACCGCATGGCCCTGAATGTCTAGAACGGGGCTACCCGAAGACCCACCACTAGTGCCCGACGCTGCTTGGAGGTAAAAGGTATTGAAGTCGTTGTAGTTGCCCACGCCGTACTCGGGAGCACGGCGATCCAAGCGAGCCAACGTTCCAGCCAAGATGGATAGCTTTTCACCTGCATCGTTGCCCACCACGCGAATCTCCAGCCCAATCTTGGCGCGGTGAGGGGACAAGGGGATGGCATCTAACTCCATAAACCGCACCTTGGATGGGTCGAACCGAAAGAACCCAAAGTCATGCACTGGATCGCGGTAGATGGGTTCTAGCGGTACCTCTTCGTAGTTGCTGAAGATGGCCTGGGCCACAGTCGGCGCAGGACTGACGACATGGCGGTTGGATAAGATAATTCCCCGTTTGGCATCCACCACAAACCCTGTGGCCGTGTAGGTACCTGTTTAACGTTGGAAGATAAACAAGATATCGCATTTGGTTACAAATAGGCACATGTGAGGACACATGTAAGGAGCGCTCAACGACATCAAAGTTAGCCAATCTGGATGCTGGAGCTGTCGAATGGAACAAAAAATGACCCAGCAGTTTGGGCTGGCCTACGTTGGCTGGTAGTGCCAAGCGTGTGCTTCCAGTAGCACAAGACTCAATCATTTCTGCGGCGCATAACCTTCTCTGTAACAACCAAAAAGGCTATTACTTACCCGACGATTCGGTGTCAAAACTGCGCACGCAGTTGGTCTTGATCGAGACAATGGCCTTGATGGCGCGTTCCAGCGTGGGTTCCCAAGTCACCGGCAGAGGCTCGTGGTCGGTGGTGGCTTCAGAGCCCGGACTTTCTACGAGAGCGTCCTCTTCGAGTTGGATCTTTTTGCCCCCTTGTTCTGGTTGAAACGGGCCTGAAGGGAACTCCGTCACGGTGGGTGTGGTAAAGTGGGCAGGGAGGTATACGTACGCCAGGACGTCCGACGGAGCACTGGGTCGTCGGTGCGTTATAATAGATTCGGTAATACTTTTGGAGCGGCGGGCCCGGATCCCAGGCCCCGGCGTCTGGGCACCACCATGGATACCGCCACCTCCGCTGCCACCGTCAGCAGCCGGTGGTGGGTTTTGTGAGCGTAGCGACGAAGCCGTGGTCTCGACCAGGGATTTGGAGCGCAGGCGGGGAACCAAGACGGGTTGCTCGGCCTGGCTGGGAGGAGACCACCGAGCCGCTTGCTTGTCCTGGCCGGCTGCGCTGTCGCGATCGCCACTCAGCAGACTCAGTGGCGCGCGACGGCTGGTTTGGGCCAGAGGGGTAACGGTGGTAGCATGACTCGCATCTTGGTGGGTGACTGGTGGCGTCGACACCCCTCTGCGGTGGTCAGGATGGGTGGGCGGCCCCGAGGGGGGCTGCTGTGTGGGCGATGAGTCGGTCATATTGCGTCAACGCCGAACTAGCCAGAGCGGCTGGCAGTTGGTCCAGGGTGGTGAATAAAGAAGCCAATTCCGTTAAAATAGCTGAGTAGGATAGAGCGGCGAGACGAAGAGCTCGCGGAACCAAGCCACCGGGGAGGAAACGTAATGGGCTTATATAGAGCCCAGGGCGTACCAGGAGACCTTTGGTTTCGGAGGAGAAATGGCGCTACCGGGCCGTCAACCTGTGTGGGGAAAGCACGCGGGGACAAAATAACGACAACGAGTGAACAACAAAGGGTCAAAGGGTGGGTGGGGTGAGCAAACAAAACGATAGAATGGAAGGAAGAAACCACGAACCAAAAGACCAACTCGGAGGGAAAGCGGTGAGGGCGATAGGTTAGGGCCCAACGGTCAGCGCTGGCGACTCGCTGACACTCATACTGGTGTGGGTGCGGCGCAGACCTGGGCGCAGCGCTGCGTCGTACCGCAAGCAGCGCATTGGCCGTGCATGCGCGTGCGGGTAGATCGCTATCCTCTGACCACTGCACCACAATAGCCGCAGCAACAGCTTGACTCGGTTCGTTTCCAGTGAATGCCTTGGTTCGGTTAGTCAGCAGCTGTGCCCGCCCTCGCTGTCTCTGTCCAGAGCGTGGCCGGCACTCATACGTCACGCAACCACGCCTTCTTCCTGACACAAACCAAAATGCCCGCGCCCAACAGTCCTGGCTGGCTTTGGCGCCAGTCGCTGACTGGGCGGGTGTCAGGCTGACGAGTGTGGCGGAAATGAGGGCGCCCAGCTCCGTTCCGCTGACGTGCCACTGGTGGTGCCTAGAACTTCACCCCCTTGCACCCTCCTCCAGTGGCCAAGGCGCCCTTACATAACAAAGCAAGCTCGAGGGAGAAAGTAATGCTGATGTTATAGCAATGAAGCAACGAGGATCACATCACCGATGGGGCACAAAAACCTCAAAAATAGAATAAAAGCCAGTTGGCAGTGCACATACCTCCTTTCCTTTGTGCGTGACTGGCAACTGTGCAGATTATGGAGCCATTTTTGCATGATATTATTTTTTAGTACACACGTTTTATTTCATTGTTTTTCCTCCTCCAGCGACAGTGGTTCACGGTGGTTAAAACATCCATGACCGGGCTCATCCCCTTTTAGTGTGAGGTCCCTGCACACGGTACGGGTGTACTACTGTAACAAATTCCAGACGGTAACCCCCCCCGTCTGTACTTGTTTATTAATAAAACTGAAAACGCCAGACGTTACACAGCACACAGGCAACAACAAGCAACACGCGCCACTTGGTCACGAAGCCAGTCCCCAGAGAGACGCGGTAACTGGTGGTCAATGGCCTACACAACAGAGATAACCAGCAGACAGGATAGAGGACACAGCACTATCTGTCTGTCAGCCATCATATAAACACAAAGTAAGCTATAGCTCCAGGAGCGCGTTTCCTATCCTCAGTGCGGCCCCGACCATATATACCTGCCTTTCACTAGCCTGCTGAGCTGGCTAACAAGGCTGCTCACATGCTAGCCAACTGTGCATGACATTGTAATGTCAGCTATGGCAAAGGCTGTTGCTTGCCTTATTACATTCACCGTGCAATAGCCTAGGGTGAATCAAGGAATGGGCGTAAGCGACCTGGTGAGAGAACCATTTGCTGCCACAAGCAGGTGGCCCATTGTTACAGCCTAGCTAGTAACAAGAATAAAAGAAATCAGGAGGACATTACTTTTTGCCTAGGCTTAGGATGGCAGGGATTATTTGAATTTAGGAAAACAGTCCTTTCCAGTATTCCCAAAGAGAAGGTGGTATAGCAGAAGCGTCACAAAAGGTGCATTCAGAAGGTCCTTGACTGCTATTGCTGCTAAGCTGAGTAGCAGCTGTGTGCTACTAGTTGGATAGTGCCGTGTCCTCTATCCTGTCTGCTGGTTATCTCTGTTGTGTAGGCCATTGACCACCAGTTACCGCGTCTCTCTGGGGACTGGCTTCGTGACCAAGTGGCGCGTGTTGCTTGTTGTTGCCTGTGTGCTGTGTAACGTCTGGCGTTTTCAGTTTTATTAATAAACAAGTACAGACGGGGGGGGTTACCGTTTGCATTTTGTTACAGCATCGCTCATTTTGCTGGAGATTGCTCCCAATTCCGGCTACAATGACAGAATTACCAGAGATCGTCGCAGGCTACTACCAAAGGTAATTCGAAGTTTTCCTTCATTGCTGTGTGCATCTATCGAATAGCCTTGGTTGCCCATGGGTTTAACAGGGTCGCCGGAGTTCACTTCTTCTCACCACCATTACCTAGCATTTCACGGTATATTACGTCGCTGTAGCCTGCGAGACTGGAAACGAGCGTACGATCGGGGGTTTGCTCTCTTGAATCAGCAGGCGTCCAAGCCCACCAGTAAGTTTGGCAGCCTTTGCCCTCCATGGCACTCCAAAGCCCAGTCATTAGGCTGTCGCACAATGGGCTGCTAATGATGCTATGCTCAAATGATAGTCGCAGCTCACTGACTAGCTTTGCGTCAACGGTGCAATACACATGTTCTTGGTTTTGTCAAATAGCATCAGTATCGCCCGATGCCATTGGCCAAGCGACCAGTAGTTGTAAGTCGAAATCTGTGGAATTCCCGCGGGCGCTATGAAGTGATCATGGTGATATTTATTTCTGTCGTAATTAGTACTGCCAGATGGTAAAGGCGCGAAAGCTACATGAGTAATGCTTCTCTTTGGACTTGCATCCTTTGTATTGGCAAGAGCTGATATGCATGGGGACCCTAATCAATCTATTGACCAATGAATGCCACCTGGTAATCTCCAACCCTGCGGTCGTGGCCTCTGTCGGTACCATAGTTCACGACGCCCTGGATGGGTTATGGAGTTCAACAAGGCAGCTTGATGCAGCAATTGCACAGGAGGAGGCTCAGCCAAATGTAAGTACCGCGATGATCTAATTATACCGCTTCTCCTTCTCATCCCAGAGTTAGTTCGTCACCAACTGGAAGATACTCGGCTTGTGGGTAAAGAACATTGTCAACCGAGGATTGGTAGCCTCACCAATTTGAATTATTTTTTATCAAGGCCTTTAATTGGCTGCTGCCAGGCCCCATTGTACACAGAAGGGCTCGTCATTATGCGCGAGTGGAACCAGATGTTTGAACAGAATACCAACGCCTTGGTAAGTACATTTGCTCACCAATTGCTGTCCCCCCATTGACTTGGTTTGTCTGAGCTGTGCAAACTTCGCTGGCAATGAAACATCTCTAAATAACCATCACCTCGAGTAAGGCTAATTTTTGCCTAACCTCCAAGGTATGCTTGCAATGATCGCCCAACTCTCACCCATATACTCTCACTCATACATTCTTTCCTTCCCCTTTGGCGCATTTCACGATGGGTAGGAAGTGGCACTATGGGAGACCCAAAGTCCTTTTTTTACTCCCGACCATTTAGCGACGGTCATTGCCCTATGGCGGTGCCAGCCGTACCTTGAGCCCACTGGGGTGGCCAAGATGACCTATGTGATACCTGAAGTTGGTGACTTTTTTCACGGTCTGTTGTACGAATAAAGGTTGGTGTCGGTTGGCAATGTCATGGATGACATCCAACAATACGCCTCAGATGGCATGGAAACGACAGGATGAAACAAGGGTCTAACCATGGTTGCACGGACCTCGGCCTGCTGGCTGGATCAACCGACCAGCTCTGCAGTGATTGGAATCTTGGTCACGCCATGAAAATACCAGGTGCCCATGTTCATGAGCGGCCTTTACTCGACGTGATTGGGTAGCTGGTAAAGCCGCATCAAGTTGGCCACAGTGCTGCCGCATGCTCAACCACAGGCGGTGCCTTATTTTTTTTCTGCACCAGTCGTGCTCCAACTTTTTTTATATCTAACACCCAAAGACAATTTTATGACTATCCTGTGGGCGCCTCGTCTATGTCTGCCACTCCAAAATTGCCGCTCTGACCGCAACGCCTTCTTGAGGTGTCTACTGCCAGCGTCCTTTGCAACGTTTCTGACATTTGCGTGCCCAGGGCTTCAGTATCCCTCGTTTGCCCCCTTCGCCTAGAGGCAGCAGTTACCTAAGCCTAACGCCAATCCAGCAGCACTGCCGACTCGAAGGTTCATGGGCCAGCTTTCACCGTTTAGCATCCAGCTCGCCTGGCCCAGCCGCCATGCCACTTTGGCTAGCGTTGTCCTGATTGTCGGAGGCGTATGCGTGTCTGTGTTCTTGGATACCTTATATATACAGTACAAGCGGCGCCGGGCTTTGGCACGCCGCGCTCAGTATGTCCACGATCGTTGCAGTGACAGTGGAGCCGAGGCGGAGCAATGGACCCTTGACCCCCAGACCAATGCAGCAGTGAACCACGTTCTCGCATTGTATACCGACACTGACGACCAGATCCCCGCATTGCCCAACGCCAGCTCCATAAACTCTGCATGCACCACTGCCGTAACGCCATGGAGCTCTTACCGCTCCCAGGTCCGGGTCACTGCCCCGCTGGCTCGGGTTCCTCTGGTTCCGTTGCACCTCCGGTCCATGTACGTGCAAGGCCATTTTGTCAACCCATTCCCCAACTGGCGCGACAAGTCGCTGACCGATTTTCTGCTGTGGCGTCTGACTCGATCCAGTGGCAACGGCCTGCCTAGCGACGAGGGCCAGCTGCAAGCAGCACTGCCTCTGGTCGAACCATCGTGGGCCATCCTGTACCCACCAGCAACTAGCTGCCCATGTACCGCACTAGCTTCGCCGCGCTGCTCCGTCTCCAATGATGCAGCCATCTCAGAATCTGGTGAGCAGCCACAAATGACCGTTACATGGCTAGGCCAATCCACGTGCTACGTTCAGCTACCCGGTTTGAATATTCTAACGGACCCCATCTTCCAGAACCGGACGGTGACATCTTGGCTTGGACCTAAACGGCTGCGGCCAGTTCCGTGCCAGCTGGATCAGTTGCAGGTAGACATCGTCCTGGTCTCCCACAACCATTATGACCACCTGGATATACAGTGTGTCCGTGACTTGGGCAACTCGGTGCTGTGGTTTGTGCCTGCAGGGCTGCGAATGTGGTTTGCACGCGTGGGAATCATGCGCGTTGTCGAGATGGACTGGTGGCAGACCTGTCAGCTGCAGGTGGATGTGGTGGGCCCAGGGCCATGCAGAGTGGTTCACCAGTACCGTGTCACGGCTACACCAGCGCAGCACTGGAGTGGGCGAGGCCTGTTTGATAGCAACCGCAGTCTCTGGTGTGGGTGGTTTGTTCGCCGAGTAGACTCTAGCCTTGCCAGCGATACTGAGCTTACGGATCCGACATCTGGGTCAACTTTGTCGCCCACACTGGTTGCTCCGACCAGTGGATCAGTGTGGACCCCTGCTGACCGCGATCTTGGCTCATTCTTTCACTGTGGCGATACTGGCTACTATGCGCCAATCTTTCAAGCTATCCGCGAGTACTTGGGCCCCGTTACGCTGGCGACGCTTCCGATTGGGAGCTACCAGCCCCGTTGGTACATGTGCCATCAGCACACCAGCCCTGATGATGCCGTACAAATTCACCAAGATTTGGCCGCCCATCGATCCTTAGGGGTACACTGGGCCACGTTTATGTTGTCCGATGAATCGTACCTCACACCGCCTCAAGATTTACGTCAAGCCCTGGGTGACCGACAGGTTCCTTTAGAGCAGTTTATGACAACCCATCTGGGCGAAACGGTCGTAATCCCCATTGCGTCGTGATGCCTGTAATTGCCTACTTGTATGCGTATGGAAAGTTGGCCCTTGTTGTATAATGACGCCATAGGCATTTATTTTTTTAGACTATTGGACAGCTTAAGCCCTTTGAGGGCTTTCTTTTTGTAAACACGTATACCATAGCATATAGTGACGGATGGTTCTACTTTGCACAGATCGGCGCCCATAAACCTACCACTGGGCGGGTTTAATGCACCAAATATGGATTCAACGGAGAAGCAAGTCTACATTATCAAGCAGCCCAGGCCGGCTCACGGCAGGTTATCAAAGTCGTCGGTAATACCAAATTGCTTATTGAAATCGGCAGTGTCCACGCCAAACTTGTTCACGCAGTAGGATTGCAGGATAAAGATGTTGTCGGTCCACCGGTTGGCGGCATCTTTGGCTTTGTTGGCCGCTCGTTCTTTGGCCTGGAGCAAGACTGGGTCACATTCGCGGAATTTATCCAACTCCTGCTTGTTGGCTGTATGCTTGTTTTCAATTTCGCTGAGCTGTTTCAGCAGCTCGGCTCGTTCATCCTAATTTAAGCAATTGTCGACCAACCTAGTGCAGTTTTTTTGTTTGAGAAAATTATCGCTGGTACGCTTCATAATTTTTAAAATGAGTGCAGCCAAACAAGGCTGCATCTTTTCATAGTATTATAAGGTGGGGCTTACCGTTTCCTCACGCCCGTCGGTGGCAGCGGCAATGCTGGCTTGTAATTCCTCGTTTTTTTGAACGAGCTGCTGCAAATTAGCCTCCAAATCATCGATTTTACGCTTGCGCTATCCAAACAATGCAGTATGGTTTTAGCCAAATAGCCATCCGCACAAGCCTGGCCATCCTCAAACAAGGTTAGCAACCTTTCCTTCGATTAGGGCCGCTACCTTCCAATGGGAATGTGAGGCGGTAAAAAATATAACAAGAGTCTGTGGCAACTGATCCTCCAGCGTAAGACGTACTTACGGATTTGAGCGCTGCACTTGGAAACGACCAGAAATAATTAGAGGTACCAATCTTCTCTCCCTTGACAATGTCGTCATCAACCAGACTCTGCAGCACCTCTTTGACCGATTGTGCCACTGAACCACCAGGGTCAATGTGCACATGATGACCCATCAATGCGCTTCATTTGCAAACCCCGTTAGTAAATCTGCGCTGTATCCTATCACTCAATGCCAATGCCTGTTACCCGAGTAATAATTGGCAAGTCCCTGTTCATGAGTGCGGTGTGATGGCTAAAGAGCAAGACTTACCGATGCCCTTAGATTTTGGCGCAATCTTCTCCAACTCTTTGAGCTGGAAAAAATCTTTCTGTTGCGATTTAATCAAATAGAAAGCAAAAGCAAAAATTTGACCCAACAGCACACCAATGCTATGTTGAAGCAGCAATGGTGAGTGGTAGTTTTATGGCTACCGAGCACCCTGTTCAGCGGCCTGCAAGATCATATTCCACGGGCTATATGCGCGTAGACACAAACCAATTAATCTTACCGTTTCATAGAAGAGCTCTTCTAAGCGACGCCGCTTTTCGTCATAACTCAATCCTCGCTTTGACTAGTGCCGTTATTCCAGGGAAGTGCAGGCATGGTCCACCGAGTGCGATACTTATTAATTGACAGAGGCCCTTTATCGCCATTGTGGTCTATATAATGGTAGACCACGCCAAATACCCATCCCAACGCATGCCATGCATTGTGAAGAAAGAAATGCATAGGCGATACCCAGTAGCGATTCCATAGCAACGCGTTATGCCACCATGCTACTGGTAGGACTCCAGCACCGGGCATTCCGCAACCTACCATGGTGATGTAAACTAATTGAACGGGTGCTTTCAACGCTGGGTCGGGTGATGGAAATAGAACACAAAACAAGTCAGAATACGTAAACTAGCTATGGTTTCAGCAGCTATCACGAACGAACGGGTGCGCAAAGCCTTCTTTAAAGATTACTTTACACTCAGGGCGATGGCTGTTGTGCACTAATCAGAGGTTAACCTGTGGCACTCACTCGAGGTACTGCGGTAGAAAACGCGCCCCACAGATCGCGTGACTTCACCTGCCTGTATGCGATGGAAGCTGAAGACTATGATCTCGAGTCGGACCAAGGCGAGGCTTAGTTCGTGGGCAGGCGGTAGGTAGAGCAGCTGGAAGCCGCGAGCGCCCGGCCTATCTCGTTGGACCAACGCCGACCTAGTGCTGTGTATGGCCCATAACATTCGCATGCCGTTTTTTCTCTCCAGTTCACCACCCATTGCTTCCCTGTTTCTCAACTATTCCACGATTCGCTGTTGTAGTTTATTCCTGTTTGTCATTCCCTGCCTTCCGACGGTTTGAGTTTCAAAGTGGTGCTCCCCATTGATCCCACCTTGCGCTCCAACGCCCTCGTACCAACCCACCAACTTGGTGCTATGACCATCGATGCCGGGACTCAAGATGCCGCTGG
Organism: Dimargaris xerosporica; assembly: GCA_027576955.1. Lineage (NCBI taxonomy): Eukaryota > Fungi > Kickxellomycota > Dimargaritomycetes > Dimargaritales > Dimargaritaceae > Dimargaris > Dimargaris xerosporica. Next base: position 47,365 of record JANBQA010000023.1, read on the forward strand.
GGTGACTGCTTCGAGCGTTTTGCCTGGACAACCACGGCCGACCAAACCACGGCGTCGTTCCAAAAAACGACCAAAGCAGCCAGTGACAACGCCTAGTGACGACGGGATGGAGGTCCTCAATTACTCTGACATTGTTGGTGTGGCCCCACCTGCACCTCCTGGCCAGGACCAGTCGACCCATGGACCCAAACGACGCCACAAGGCAAAGAACTTGGTTCCAGCCAGTGGCCCTCAGAAACCTTCGTCTTCATCCTTGCCTCAAGCGCCCCACCCCCCCACTCGTCCCAAGGCTATTGACCATCCCGATTACCAGGGACAGTATCGCACGGCGCAATGGGACTATTCGAAGCCAAAACGTCGACTTCGTCGCGCCCCACGAACCCAGGCGACGAGCACTGCGCTCAAGCAAGATAGCATGCAATCTGCATCGTCATCCCAATGCCCACCAGCACCACGGGCACCACCGACTACGACAAAGGATCAGATTGACCCTGAACCCGCCGATACATTGACTACGAAAACTGCCAATCCAGCGAAAAAGAAGAAGGCAAAAACAAAGGTGCTGGCAAAGTTTCTGTCTTCGCCCGCAAGCGGACTTTCAGCGGCGGCAAATGATAAGCAATCCGACATACCTGGCACCCAGTGTGCCTCGTCGGAGCCATCAACTGTGAACGCAGCCGTATCGACCAGCGGTGCGGCTTCTAAACCGGCCTTCAAGAAGCAAAAGCCAAAGAAAAGCAAGGACAAGGCACCCGCATCTACACAATCGAAAGCAAAAGATCGCAAGCCATCCAATACCAATCTTTCACCCGAGGCCAACGTGACCGGTAAGTGTAGTTTACCTCTTTGTATTTATATACGCCGACATCTCCCTAATAGCCTGGCATTGAGGTTTCATGACATTGATGTATGCTGTTTAGTTGACCTTTCTCCCTTCCAGCAATAGCATTACGCCAGCTTACTGAAATGGACTTAATAACGCTGTCTATTTTGGAATAACGTGCATAGCAGACTCTGCGGATCCAATGGCCCACGACCCTTCTTCAAAGGCAGTCACTCCTAATAGTCAAACCAATGCCCAGCTAGCCATGGCCCCCAAACCCAAAAAAGCTACAGCTGCAAGCAATGCTTTGCAGCAACGCACTTCCAAGCCAGAAGTATGGCATTCAGCGACGGATTCTCGCCATCGCTTGCCCAAACCCCGGTCCTATTTTGCCCCCTATCTTTTGGAAGACGCGCTTCGCAAGGGGCTTGCGTCTGGGAAATACTTTGAGGGTGAGATCCGCATCAACCGAAAAGACCCCGATGATGCCTATGTGACATGCTGCGCACTTGACCAAGACGTTTTCATCTTTGGCAAGGACCGACGTAATCGCGCCTTTGACGGGGACCGCGTGGTTGTTCAGCTTGTGAACGCTACGGGCATCCTGAAGGCCAAAGACAAAGCTCGGGACCGTGTTCGCCAACGGATCAATGACCGCAAGGCGAATAAGCCGCAACCGGTTGCCATCGTGGTCAACGAAGCGACGTTAGATGAGGCCTGTGTGAAAGACGAGGCGAGTGGGCCCGAGAAACTGTGCGGAAAGGTTGTGCATGTCTACAACTCCGACGCATCGCGCACCACAGCTGGTATGTTGCGCTTTGAGACAGAGAGCGGGTTTCTATTTACTCGCCCACCACGCCACCGCGGGGATGCCAAGCGGGATGTACCGCCATCGACGAATTCGTCCACGGTGATTGCTGTATACGTCAAATCCAGCGACCCACGCATGCCCATGGTTCAGATACCGCTTGCAAAGGTGCCGCATGCCTTACTAAAGAACCCGTCCGCCACCAAGGACAAGCTGTATCAGGTGCGGGTGTCCCAGTGGCCACCCACCAGCCGGTACCCTATGGGCCATCAGATCGTCGAATTGGGCAAATCGTCTTCCCTGGCTGGACAAAAGGCCGCCTTGCTGGCTGACAACAATGTGGAGGCTGGCGCATTCTCAGCTCGGGTAACCAAATGCCTCCCACAGCTACCATGGCATATCCCTCAGAAGGAGCTT
>JANBQA010000024.1:0-48731 GCA_027576955.1 Dimargaris xerosporica
CCACGGACGCAGGTACGAATTGGCAGGTGGGCTTTTCAAAAGCCCCCAACGCCACTTGGCTTTAATTAGCGGCTATGGCCTTGCTTTCGACCAACAGCCACATCAACTACGACAATTTATTATTGCGAGCTGATCTATAGTCTTAAACCAAGGTTGGAAGGGAGGGAAGAGATTGGCCCGTCTACCCTGTATTGATCACAACATCCGTACTACTATGATGCTGTACAACGGCCAGATGCTGCCATGGGCCCTGATAATCGTATGCAGAATTGAAAGTGGTTGCTGATGAAGCCCAACCGCGGTTTGATTCCGCACGCGAACACATTGTCAAACTAAGCGCGCTTATTGCGCCTGTCAAGTTCTACCGGTAAGCAACTTGAATCATTTGGCAGCAATGGCGTGCTTGTTGTTGTGTAATGATCAACCAAAAAACGCCCTGGTGATCTTAGTGCGGCGCCATCTTGCCAGCAACCAGTGATAAATGCACTACATCCTTGTCACCTTGTGGAATGGCTGCCATGGTGCTTCTGATGGATGATTGCAGGTACAACTTGATTTGGTCCCGTGTGGTACAGCAAGGCGTATTCGCTGCGGCGCTAATTACCTACCTGAACTCCAAGACCTTACTCCGGCCCGATCAAGTGCAAGAATTTCTGGGTATCCCCGTGCACATGTCGAACGAACCGGTCCAAGGATTCCATGTTACGGTGGAGGAGTACCTCCATGGCATTTTTTCACTTCCGGCTGAACTGGTAAGTGCACAGTGCTAATGTCGATGAATTGGCGTTAGCAGACACACATCAATTAGAACAAACTTGGTGGCAACTAATTGAGCAGACAAAGGATACTCTTGCATTGACTATTTCGGACAAGTGCCATACTTTGACATCCTAATCCTCAATGCCACCCACACTTGCCAATCGTGGATGGGCTTTCAATCTATGACCGGCCAGGCGCGCTTGGCAGTGAATTCGGTGACGCATCAGGCTTACCAACGGCCGCTGGAGATTTCCACGTTTGTGACCGAGCTTTTTGCGTCGTTTCAGCTACTGAACCTCAAGAACGACTCGCTTCGTAAGCACTTTGATGGTATCAAGGTAGGTCATCAACGCACCTTTGAGTCGCCATGACGAACTGAGCTGCCATTATGGAATCGTATCAGTCATCACGCCATACCCTACAAAACGGGAAACGGGATATATCCGCTGACTGCTTCTTGCTATCCTTTTTCGTTGTGACACCTATACCTCTCCATGTATGCACCGTTTGGCATTCCATGGAAAAGTACGAAGTTAAGAAGATTGAGGAGGTGGTCTATAATGTTTCCGTCCGCGGCCTCACACAGACCCAGGCAGCGCAGGCGAACAAAGACGCCATGTGAAAAGGTCCACCGCCCCATGGTAGTCCCACTTCCCACCAGGCCAGTCGACGCCTGTGGTGGTAGTAGTGGCCTTGTGCAACCTGTGGCCATCATGGGTGGGGTGGTTGAGACGTATTTTCCCTGTTGCTGGAAAAGGACATATAGCTTTAATTCTAAGCTGGCATGTTCACCACCCAGCACAATGACGGGAAGACACCGCCTTTAGCGTGCCCGTGTACTGGCAGTTGCGTGCGGTGTCCTATTTCACAGAATGGAGTACACTTTACCCACCCCTTTTGTTTTGCTTTGCCTGTTCTCTCCCAGCAGCCCATTAAATTGCGCAATGATTACCATTTGTCCATCTTAACCAGCTGAGTAAAATGGGTTGTCCAGCGCACACTGTACTGGGCCGCAGACCAACATACGACTGCACTCGGGTTTGGACCGTTCTGGTAAGGTGTGCTGTGCTATACAGATAACCATTTGTAAACCTATTGTCGCACGCGTTGATTTGCTCTCAAACTTTCGCTTTCCACCAACCTGGTATGATTTCCTACACTCAGTACTCAGCCGGCCAGTTGGTATGATGCCTCTCTCTCTTCCCCATTATTATTTGGACGAGGCACTGTCATAAATTTTTTTGCATATACACAATGGTACAGAATGCCGAATGCCGCCCGGTACCTTGAACGAACAATAGAGCGACAAGTTTTTTTCGCTGACTGGTGGCGGGAGAGCTATCTGTAGCGCGGGGCCATCTCTCTTGCTTTATTGCCATCCTCTCATCCCACCTTAATGTCCACGGCCTTGAATGCCTCTCTCGGGGCCACAGGTTGGCAGGTTGACAGGCATTGTTCCAAGCGCGGACGCCGCAAGCAACATGATAGGAGTAGGCCTCTTCCGAACAGCTCGCAGGTGATTGACCAGCTTCCATTTCGATGCCCTGAGAGAAAAAAAAGTAGGAGCTAAAGTACCATAGCACCCGCCACTCTGATGGAGGGGCCACCGATATTCCATAAGAACGTGTCTTTCTCTCTCCCTCCCCCAGACTTGGAGCCTGGTGTCCATTGGCCTCTAGAAATAGCGGCGATCACCAAGATTGACCTGACCGCGTGCCAATGGACGGGCCTTTTGGGCATGCTTTGCTGGGTCAGTGCGATTGTCCTTCCCACCCACCAAGCAGCTGGTGTGAAGGTTGTCGTCAAGGATTAAAAAGGGGCCAACTTTGGCTAAGGTGCCCCAAATGACATCTGGTATGCCCCAAGCGTAGGGCGCACCTGCTGCGACGTAAGCTTGTATTGCAAATCAAGCTATGCAGGCAGCGTCGGTGGACGCGGCAATGTGGGTTAGGCACACCGTGCAGGGTCATCAGGCAAGATGCATGTCAGGCAAACAGTGTATACAAGGCTAGTCACATCGGCAAGCGGGGGCCATTGTCAAGCGCGTGGACATATGCACATGAAATGACCTGAAACCCAGCTCTTTATTGTACACGCGGCTGCAAGGCAAGTTGAAAAAAAAAACTGAGGCCGTCTGGTAAACAAGGGACAATATCAAAAAATTCATACTGCATCCAATGTGAAGGCAGACCGTTGCCACGGAAATAAGGAACATAATCGTCTGTCCTGGCAAATGAAGGGAGGGGGGAAAAGAACCAAATATGGGCGGGGTGGAAATGTGATGATGCGTGAGAGGTGCAAAAGAGTAACGTATCAAACATGAGCAGTTGGTTGACAGGAAACAGGAGGACAGAGACCATTGCCACCGCTGGACCAAACCAACGACGCCACGGGTGACGGCAGCAAGGTGCGCGGGGAGTGGGTCATACCCCGCCCCGCTCCTCCCCTTGCTCTCTGGCCTTCAGTCAGTCTCAAACACCGTCTTAAAGAACTCGTTGGCCTCGGCGTACTCTGTTTTGAGCTGCGCAATGGCGGCCGTGATCCGGGAAAAGGCTTCGGACTTGTCGAGGGGCTCTGTGCCGCTCTCATCCAGCAGGTTGCCGTAGTTTTGGATGCGCCCGCACGTAATGGGCACCTTGAGTAGACCCACCGATGCGGAGCTGCCCTTGAGAAAATGGCCCAGCCGGGAGAGCGCGGGCAGGTCCTTGGCGGCCAGCTTTTGGTCCATTTCAGCAAAGGTGGTCATGGCCTGCTCGTGCAGCGTGTCCACAAGGGACTTGGTAAAGTCGCAGCTGTCTTCATCGTCCATCTCCAAGAGCTGGGAAAACGTGTCGCGGTTGATAATGGTGTCGGCGTCCAGCTCGTCGTCGTCCACGAGCCGATCTGTTGGGGACTGAGGGTCGTTGGCGGCATGTGGGGATGGCACCTGCGAGGCCTGGGCGTGTGAGGTCATGGTGGGCGGAGCGCTGGTCGTTTTCACAGACATATGCGGTACTGTTGGTCTCAATAGCAAAGGCCGATGCCGGATGGCTAGATTAAGAATGAATGGGCGTGGCCGCTGAACACGGGCAGGGCAGCAGCGGGGCCAACCACAGGCTCTACGCGCACACCAGCTGGGCGCATGCAAAGCGATGGAGCAATAACGGCTAATGCGGTGGTGACAATAACAACTGGCGATGCCGATAGTCTGTGTGTGTGGGCAGCTGCGCCGAATTGCACCTCGCAGTGGCTGAGCCACGCTTCAGGGATTTGTGAACAAGCGAAACAAAACACACACATACACCAAAACACTTGCCGTGCAAGCTGGTGACGAACCAAGGGAGGGCGCTTCTTTCTTTCGCAGTAAGCGTATGTAAAGCACCAAGACGCCTCTCAGGAGAAGCACGGGAGGGCCGTCCGTGTCAGGTCTGCCAAGTCGCACAACGCTGCTGTTGTGCGCAAGTGTGGTTGTCTATAGAGTGAGTACTGGCTGGAGGGTAGTGGAGGAAGGCGAGCAGCGAACGTGTGGGTCACGAGAGCGACAGGAGAGGAGAAGGGAATAAAAAAGAGAAAGACAAGGAAGAAACCGGTCGCAGGACTCGCAGGAGGTGCCAACACGACAGGTATCCCTAAAACAGGTCAACTAACGACAAAAATCCCTGGGAGCTGTGCGCGCTCCGCCTTTATAGCCAGCACGCCACTGGTCACCCAAGTCGTGCAACGCCCCTCTGAATGAAGCGAGGGAAAAGAGAAAGAGAAAAAAAACAATCCACCGACTGGCGGTGCTCAATTGCAGCTTGCGTGGTGTGAGAGGCGATCCGCACAGTGCTGGGGAGTGGGCAGTCCCGGCCACCTCGGTCCATGGACCAAAAACGTGCGGGAGAATGGCCTCGAGCGCCTGGCCTTTTTTAATAGAAACGGGCCCTTGAGAAAGACAAAGGCAACAAAGAAGGATGCGACATGAATCGCAGACCAACGGCGGTGGGGGCGTGCCAAAATACCCGCCCAATGCAGCTATGATAGGCCCTTCCAGGAGAGTGGCAGAAGGAGAATTCAGGGCCGCTGCGACGGCGGCCATAGCAGAGACAAACAGGCGCGAGCAGATGCTCGTCGGGATGTACGGACAATGGTTATTTATGGGGGCGAATGAGCGGTGTGGCCATGGAGGGGGGGTCCCACCACTCATGGTCGCCCTGTTACGTCACGACTGGATTGGCCAGTTTCCCGTGGTCGCTTTTTTGTTCTTAAAAAATGGCCGACCAGGCAAGCCAGCTCGCGCCATGAGCGGCAAAAAAAGTACCATCGTGACAAGGAACGAGCGGCGAGCATGTGCTTTGACTGGACCAAAGCACCGCTGCCCTCCCCCACCAATTTAATATTTTTCATCTTCGCACTCCACGCCCAGGCCGCGTGGATCCGGCATAATTCGCCGGCCGACGGCTGAGCCTTTCCTCAGCAGGCAAGCATTGGTGCCGGGGAAAAGAGTGAGGCACGGTGTCGGCGGTGGTCGGTTGGATGAGGCCCTGTCACCTGATGGGTTGCATGTGGGTGGTTGAGCCACCACAGTTAATGAAAGAAGCGCATGACTAGCGCCGCTCTGCCTTTTGTGGCCAGACGATGGTCAGACCAAGGGCCCCACTTCCTTCCACTGTCCTTCACTGCACCGTACTTTTTCGCAGGATCAAGCCCCAGTTTTCCCAAAACGAACTTGTTTGTTAAACCCGCTTATACCCTCTCCATTCCATCTGCACCTCTTTAATGCGCTATTGCCTGGCCTGTAGCCCCCATGGCTTTCTGTCAACGTCACGCATCATCAGGGACACGCTATCACCAAAAATAGTAGGATGGGGGTGGAAGACGGATCAACGGACAAATCTAAAGCGGCCAAAAAAGGAAGAAATGAATAATGACAATAGGACAGGACTGGCGTAGAACCCACACCCATTGCATGTGCATAGCTTTACGTGGTTAACTCGTGGCATGGCACTGGCCACGGCCGTCGGCTGCAACACCTAGGCCTAATATGGGCAATGGTCCCATTCACTCTCTCCATCGATAGGTATAACAGCCTTAGAGTGAAGTGGAACGAAAGCCCAGCACATAAAGGAAAAAGGCTGAGACGCGTAAATAAGGGTGTTAATAGCCGGTACAGGTACCATATAAAGCAATAGCACCGCTTCCATTGCTACATAAATAAAAACAACACTTTGAAATGCCTATTATCGCATTCAAACTCGCACACTGCTGTTGAGTAATGTAGCGAATCCAACTTGGGTATCCTGGTACACTTACCCAGCATCTTCAAGAGGACATGTCAGGGACATGGTGCAGCTTTGGTATGACTGCCTTTAGTTTACACATTTTAGCTTACCTGTTCGATGGGTTCGGTGAGTGTTTCTGCGCCAGGCAAAACATCGATGCCCTAAATATGATCCCATTGTTTCCCACCACTATGGCGGCGGGGTTCGCTGACAATTTTTTTTTTCATAGACAGTCGACTCTGCTGCTCGTAGCCCCATACAGCACGAATACCACTGGTGTTCTTGGGCCCTGCAACACTCGATCCCGACGACCGTATCCACTCGGCTGAATGTGGCTTCTCATCTAGCCAACAAAGGTCTGGTCAAAAGATCCAACGGTTACCTTTACTTTTTCCTGCAAACAACGTTGGTAGCGCTTGCGCCTTGATCGTCTCGAATCCCTTTTTTCTTTAGTAGTCACTACTCCCGCCCGTTGCTCGACTTTCCCTCTCTCGGTTCCGTCAAGAATTACCACTGATCCCGCACCATGACGACGCTGGCGGCCGCTCTCTCCAATCAGGAGAACAAGTCCTTGGCCTCCATCGCGGCCAATCTGGACGTTGAGATGAAGAACCCCATCACTTCGGTGCAGATCGAAGCCCTGGTCGTGATGCAAATTATCAAGCACAGCCGCGAGTCACTGCCCAGCACCGCCACTGGTCAGCTGCTGGGAATGGACGTGGATGACACGCTGAATATCTCCAGCGCGTACCCAGCGCCTCCTGCCTCGACCGAATCGCCCGAGGAGATTGCGCAGTACCACACGGATATGATGCAGTGCCTGCGGGAGGTCAACGTAGACAACAACACTGTGGGGTGCTACCAGTCGGCCCATTTCAATACTATCATGGACGCTGCGACCATCGACACCCTGTACAACTACCAAAAGAACCTGAAGAAGGCGGTGATGCTGGTGTACGATTTGTCGCGGGCCACCCGGGGCCAACTGTCGCTCCGCGCGTACCGTTTGACATCCCAGTTTATGGAGGTGTACGCCAAGGGCAAGTTTACCACCCAAACGTTTACGTTGACTGGTCTGTCCCACAAGAATCTCTTGGAAGAGCTGCCTGTCGTGATTCACAACTCGAGCATGCTAAAGGTGTTGATGCAGGAATTCAGCGAGCCGTCACCCATTGTCGACCCCCTGGGTCACCTCGAATCAGGGCTGCTGTCCGCTCAGTCCACCGCTGCTCCATCTCACTTGGACCCGATCAACACCCAGGCCTTGGAGCTGTCCCTGGACCCGGCCATGGAAAAGAGCCTCGAGTCGGTTCTTGATGGTTTGGAGAAGTACAACACCCATCGCCACCAGTACTGGTACTGGCAACGCGGGTACGCTCGAGAACAGCAAAAGATCCAGCAGTACGTGCACCGACGACGCATGGAGAACGCCCAGCGGATTGCTGCGGGCCAAACTCCGTTGGCCGAAGAGACCGAGGAGCAGATCGAAGCCAAGTTCAACTTGCCCAAGGAGCCCTCTCGCTTGGCGCATGCGTTGGCCACGGGCAAGGTTGACAACTACTGCAAAGAATTGAACCAATACAGCGGCCCAACGCTGTCCAAGATGTTTGCTGTGCGTGAGTTGCAAAAGTAGTGCGCTGCTTTAATCCTGCCTTTGTTGCTGCTCGCCCTTGGTTGGCAGTAAAAAAACTATTTTTTATACTTTTGTTTGTGGTATGCATTGGTTGGGATGCACAAGGAGGTAGTAATGATTGCTGGTACTATTGTGCATCCTATTGGCTGCTGATAACACACCACCCATCCACAGACCTGTGAGTGCTGCGAAAGCTACTTATGGTTTTATTGGTTTCTACTTTTTTTATAAAAGCGAGTGACATGCACCCATGCAACTTTTAGCTTTGAAACGGCTACAATGTGATTATAGTTTTGCGTTCCGTGCCTTGGTACACCTATTCGTTGGCCGTGTCGGCCTTGCGCTTGAGGCTAAGCCATGGAACCCAGCGCAGAATGAAAGGCATACAGCGGCCATATCAAACAATAAGTTGGGGTGTTTTATAGAAGTTGGTCCTGAGCTAGCAGTGGGACTGCACTGTTGAGGGCTAGTGTCAAAATCTGGGCTATTGGCGTGTACACTCAAAAAAGGTACGATGCTCATGGCGCCAGGTGCTGGGTTGGCATTTGCACACAAGTAAAAGGTGCTAATTACCTTTTAAACGCCACCTCGGTTGGTAGTTGAAAGGTTACGCAGTACATGTCCTTGTTGGGTGCCACTTTGCGCACAAAGTGAAACTGGGTGCTGGGCAGGTTAGCATCCAATGGAAAATCGAGTACTTGGGAGATGCGCTATCCGGAGGAAATAACAAAAAAAAGTGAGAGTAAGGAAACGCCAACAAACCATGAGCAGCGCATGCTGGTAAACCAGGATTAGGTTAGCATTATGATAGCGTTTGATGTTTGTTGTCCCCTCTAAATTATTCAATGTGCACTGTTAGTCTTTCCTTTCGCCTTTAACGCGCAGTGGTGCCAATGAGTCAGCCGTTTCGTTAGATCGTCTAGTTGCAAGACTACAAGGCCTTACCTCGGTTAAATCCTGGGTTGGATCATCGCTGCGGGTAAAACAATGCACATGAACCAGTGGCATTTGCACTTGGTCGCGGGCAATTTCAGCTTGGTGGCCGCTGTATAAGCCCTTGAGTGCATCTGTGTGGTACGTACGTAATAATAATGGCAGTAAATGAAAAAACCCACCACACCATTATACATAAAATCTGTTACAGCATGCATCCACGCATTAAAAGCACGAGAGCTGGTTGTCCTGGTCCATGCCATAAATGCTGGGTTAAATAAAGACTAATAAGGTCAGCAAAAAAGCACCTACCTAGAAATTCGATGGCTGTGGCTGGAAGGTTCATCACCACATGCTGAAAAGTGGTGAATTTTGTAGGTTTGGGGGCATTGGGCTCGGACGCAGTTGCCGCTTTGCGGGTACTTCGATGGGATGGCTTCACATAGGGTTTAAACCCAGCCCCATGTGTCTGACGCAGCTGATCAAAGGCATGGCGGATAAACGCGCGGCCATCCATATTAAACGCCTGGATTTGGTGGTCCAGCTTATTTGTGCGAATATTCTCCTGCAGCCATTTAAAGGACTCGGGGTTCAGGTCGTTGGCATACACGTATCCGCCCTGTTTAGCAGCGGGCAGGGCAAACGGACCCACACCAGCAAACACGTCGCAGATATAATCACCCGGCACAAATTTGTGGACGATGCGCTCGTGCTCGTGGTGAAGGCGCGAGTTCCAGTACACCTTGGAAAAATCAAACCGAAACCGGCAGTCGTTTTCCTTGACCTGGGCCAGCATATCGTCTTTGCCTGCGAGCACTTCCATCTTGAAGAAGCGGAACGTGGTATCGATCGAATCGAGCTTGTTGACAACGGTCTCGATATGCTGGGTCTTGTCCAGGATTACCTGACCAATAATGTGCCGGTACGGCAGGTATTCATCTCGCAGGTTCATATGGGCGATATGGCCCACCGTCTCAAACGACGCCGGCGCAGTTTCCTCCAAATGGGACGGAAGGATGGCACGGATGATCTGGTCGGTGGGCCAGTAATTGTAGTCCAGGGTCAGCGTGTGGTGCTGCACAGGGTACGCTTGGTCGCGCACATACGATTGAAATGATTCCGGCAAGTCTTCAAACGCACGGAAAGCATGGTTTAGTAAAACCAGCTTATAGTGGGTGGGTGCATTGGTCGTAGACGGTGATCCCGGGGACTCAGCAGAACCAGTTGGTGTGTCGTTGACAATGTTGCGCAGCCTGGGTTGGTTCAGCAGGTGAGCTTTAAAGTCCTTGTTGATGCGCCCAATGTGGTGTACGGGAACGCGAAGCGCCAGCACCTCAAACGTGGCACGAAATGCATCGCGCACCAATTTCTCGGTGTGGCGGTACGGTGGTGGAGCAAGCAGGCTCATGCTGCTCAAACGGGCGCGGCGTTGTACCGGTCGACTAAAAATTAAAGGGCGCAAAATGAGTGGAGTGGTCAAAAGGAGCACTGCAAATGCAGTCGAGGGCTGTTTTGCTTTGGACAGGCCATGGCCGATCCTTCACACCCTCATTCGCAGCATGGCTTTTTATTTGGTGAGCCCGAGCGCAGTTCCCGACCAGACTGGTCATGTGACAGGGCTTGCGCCAGGGAGGCCTGTAGTTTTCTTCACGCCCATCCCAAACCAGCCAGGGCCATAGGTGCTAGCCCTGGCGAATGGCTCACTTGTCCCAAGACTGCTTGCAGATGCCACCGTGTTTAGCCTTCTTCCGTTGACTGCACCCAGTGAGTTGGCGTTACTGTCTATTGCATTGTAGTCATGGCTACTCAGTCTTCTCGTGAGGCACCACACGGCGCCCTGCTGGAAACAATTGCCCAAGAGTTGGGCTGGACCGCGGATGCAGCGCCATTCAGCGCTGAACAGGCCACCGCATGGCTGACCCAAGTCACTGAGGCTATCGACGAAACCAAATTTCACATCCAGCGCACTATCCTCGACCAATACGACGAATTTTCTGCCCAAGCTCAGGCGTGTCATCGCCAAGCTGACCAGCTCGACTCACTAGCAGTGGGTGTGGCATCGTTGGCCGAGCGAGTCCTCGACCCTCACAAGGGCATCCAAGCGCGGCTCACGGCAAGTCTTGAGCATCAGCAGGCAATTCAGCATCGCGTCGACGCCCAGCGTGCCCGGGTGCAGGCGCTACAAGAGGTCAAGCGGTGGCGGCAAACACTAGCGCGCATCGATGCGCTGGTCAAGGCAGGAGGAGACTACGAATTAGCAGCCAACGCGATTTTCGAGCTGATAAACCAAGTGAACTACGCTACGCATGCCAAAGATACCCTTGTGGCGCAGGACTTGACGACACGGCTGACCAACACGCGATTAACGATTGCTGAAAATATTAGTCGCCAGTTTGCTGCCGCCAATGCCTTCACTCGCCTTGGTAACTGCATTACCCTGACGGTGCACTCCCCTGGTTCTGATGCTCCGCTGACTGCCCTAGCTCCTTCCGCGCTGGCCGTACTGGCACAATTTGGTCTTCTAAGCGAGCCGCTGGCGGCCTTTGGTCGGTCTTTGCTCAAGCAGGTTGTGGCACCAATGTGCTTATCGGCTGCCTGGTCGTTGGACATTGCCCATAAAGACCGCACCCATCGGCTAACCTTGACCGTGAATACCGATACTTCAGCCCCCGTTCGCAGTCTGGAGTCTTTATTCTCCCAGTTGTTGCGTGTTGTGGCCTTTGTTCGTGACTGGGTCCTAGTGACCAAAGAGCCTGCTGAATCATGCGAGCGCCAAACCTATCTCTCAGTATTGGGAATCCTATGCACCGATGAGCTGGTTGACCTACTCCAGGAGTCTCACCTAAAGCGTTCTATTCCCACGCACAAGTCCCAATTTTCCGACTTTAACGCCATCGCTGCGCAAGTTCAAGACTTTGAAGCGGAGCTCATTTCACTAGGCTTCTTTATGCCCGAACAGCGTCCCCTGACGGCATTCGTGACCCGAGTAGACGAGCATTACGTGGCGCAAAAGCGGTCTTTAATTTTGGACAAAGTGCGCCGCTTGTTGTGCGAGCAGACGTACAGCGCCCGGGCACCAGCAGACATCCAACTAAACAATGCCGATCTCCTTGCGTGTTTACAAGGCGATGCTCACACACAGTTTAGCCAGTTTTTGCAAGCCCATGATACTCCTTTTTACCCTCTGCGCTTTCAACACGAACCCTTTGCCTTTCCCTCGTGCCACATCACCTCTATGGCCCACCAATTTGTCCAACTTCTGTATCAGACTATGGACGAAGCCGATGGACTGAATGCGTACTGTGCGCACGCGCTTCATACCGCAGTACGGGATGCTTGCCATCTCTTGCGAGCACACACCTTTGGCGGGGTGTCATCCGACGAATCGGCCTCTCTGCGCAACCCACTGATCACGGTGCCTTCCATTGCTGCCTTGACCCACAACGACTATTTGTATATTGCTCACCACTTGCTGACGCTAGGTTTTGTGTATTGGTCGAGCAAAACAGCGGATAACTCTGATCCAGCAGCTGTTTCCACCAACGCGACCACTTTTGTCGACTTGGCCGCACTACTGCGCACCCAAGGAGAGCAGATCTGGGTTCGCCACCTGACTGCCCAGCGCCAGACGTTGCTGGAGACCCTCCAAGCGTGCCAGGGCTTCCAGGAAGCGGCGCGAACGGACCGCCAAACGGTGATCACCCAGGCCATACGCCAAGCTGTGGCTGAATGGCAGCGTCTTAGCGATGCCTGGCGACCAGTGCTACCCACCCACCTGTATCTCTTGTCGAGTGGTCGCAGCATCCTTGATGCCTTGCTGCAGACGGTCACCGAGGATGTGCTGGATGTGGTGGATATAGGGGTGGATGACTCACAGTGCTTATACGATGCGTTACACCAATTAGTTGATGCTGTGGCCGCGTTTCGACGCCAAGCAGTCGAGTGCTTGAAGCATAGCAACAGTCCACTCGTAGCCACTCACTCACGCGGCTTGGACCAGGTGCATGGAGATGACTTGACTGCTTTGGAACAGCAGTTAGGCCTGACTTACTTGCCCAATGCGGCCAAATTTAAGCAGGCACGGGATATTTTGATGCTGAACATGTCCGATATCATGGCACGGTTTGATAATGGTGATCTAGTAGCATTCACCACCAGCGAACTGTCCAACTTGATTTGCGCCCTGTTTACCGATTCTCCGTTACGAACCAGCAATCTAACTAAGATTCGTCAACATTCTCGGTAGTGTGTAGGACTTGTATGCTTTCCTGTGCCATAAACTGTTGCTCAAGCGTGTATATGTCTCTTACATGCGTGGTGCGGACTTAAGTAACAGAGTGAAGGTTGGGATCACGTGATGTATAATTGTGGCCTTGTTTTAAGCTGCCACTCAGTTGGCCAAGCAATGCGTTGTGATTACTATCCAGAGCCTGGACAGAAAAATCTGCCCCACCAGAGCACTTTGCGGTTCAATGCGCCGACTTCGCACAGTTGCGTTGCGACCAGCACAACCGAGAGGAACTCGGACTTTGGGAACCCGACCTGGTCGACACACTCTTATTTTCACCTCTGACCCGGCGAATGCTCGCTGATCGGTTTGTGCTTTGATATTCCTCAGTGCCTGCGTGCGTGACTACCAGACCATCTTAATTTACCGTCCATTCCACCAACTTTAGTCAATCAGTTCGTCCAGCATGGCGTCCTACCCAATGATGCAACCGCAGATCATCGTCCTAAAGGAAGGTACCGATACCTCCCAGGGCAAAGGGCAGCTGCTGTCCAACATCAACGCCTGCTTGGCCATTGTCGATACCGTGCGTACGACGCTGGGTCCCCGAGGTATGGACAAGCTGATCGTCGATGCGCAGGGCAAGGTGACAATCTCCAACGATGGCGCAACGATTATGAAGCTGCTGGAGATCGTCCAGCCAGCAGCCAAGACTCTTGTAGATATTGCTCGGGCTCAGGACGCGGAAGTTGGCGATGGGACCACCAGCGTGGTATTGCTCGCCGGCGAGATGCTCAAGGAAGTCAAGGGGTACATCGAGGAAGGAGTCAACCCACAGGTGGTTATCAAGGGATTCCGCAAGGCCAACCAGCTGGCGGTCAATTACATCAAGGAGCTGGCTGTGAGCGTGGACGTCAAAGATGAAGCCGCATTCCGTGAGTTGCTAACCAAGTGCGCTGGAACGGCCATGAATTCCAAACTGATCTACTCGCAAAAGGACTTTTTTACCAAGATGGTGGTCGATGCCGTCTTGCACCTCGACCAGGACGATCTGAACAAGCGCATGATTGGGATCAAAAAGGTGCCCGGTGGGGCCATGCAGGACTCGTTGTACGTCGAAGGCGTGGCGTTCAAGAAGACGTTTTCGTACGCTGGGTTTGAGCAGCAGCCCAAGCGATTCACCAACCCCAAGATCATTTGCCTCAACGTCGAACTGGAGCTCAAGGCCGAGCGCGATAATGCCGAGGTGCGTGTGGAAAAAGTGCACGAATACCAGGCCATCGTGGATGCTGAATGGACCATCATCTTTCAAAAGCTCGAAGCAATTGTGAAGAGTGGGGCCAAGGTGGTGCTCAGCAAGTTGCCCATTGGCGACTTGGCCACCCAGTATTTTGCGGACCGCGATATCTTTTGCGCAGGGCGTGTGACTGCCGAAGACATGGACCGGGTTATCTTGGCTGTGGGTGGCACGGTGCAGTCTACCTGCTCGGACATTGTTCCAGAGAAGCACCTGGGTATGTGTGAGGTGTTTGAAGAAAAGCAGGTTGGTGGGGAGCGCTACAACATGTTCTACGGGTGCCCCAAGGCCAAAACATGCACGCTAATCCTGCGCGGCGGCGCCGAGCAGTTTATCGCCGAGGTGGAGCGCAGCTTGCACGATGCCATCATGATCGTGCGCCGAACCATCAAAAACCGCCAAGTGGTGGCGGGCGGTGGGGCCATTGAGATGGCGCTATCACGCTACCTGCGCGAGTACGCCCGCACCATCGAGGGCAAGCAGCAGCTGATTGTGGCTGCTTATGCCAAGGCCCTGGAGGTGATCCCCCGTCAGCTCTGCGACAACGCTGGGCTGGACGCCACCGAGGTGCTGACCAAGCTTCGCCAGCGCCACACGCAGGGCCAGAACCCATGGTACGGCGTGGACGTCAACGATGCTTCGGGCGTTGCGGACATGTACGAAAAATTTGTCTGGGAACCAGCGCTGGTCAAGACCAATGCACTGTCGTCGGCCACCGAAGCGGCTACCGTGGTGCTGTCGGTGGACGAAACCGTGCGCAATCCGCAATCGGAACAGGCGCAAGGTGGCCCTGCGATGCCGCGTGGAGCTCCGGCCCGTGGCTTGCGAGCCCGAGGCCGTGGGATGCGACGATAAACTGGCTAGTTGCTAAATCTAGCTCCATTAGCTATGGCCCAGCACGCAGCCGTTATTACACGCTTATTTCCCTCAATATTATGGTAAAAGCCCGGGTATGCCTGGTAGCGGTGGCTTGCTTGAGATTGGTTGGGCAACGCCTGCATCAGCAAATTCCACCCTGTCTCTTTTATTTTCTGGCATTAAATATCTGCAGCAAGTTCAGTGGTCTAGGATTGGTGGCAAAGTTAGCGTTGGGTGACTTGTATGCTTATCAGCTGTGCCCGCTGTCAGGTTGCGAGTGTTTTCGTTTAAAAACATGACATGTTGTAATTGGGCTCATGAATTAGCCAATTTAAGCAAATGACCATTCCACTAAGTATCTGAAAGAAAAGAAAGCAATTTTGTTATAGGATCAGGTGGAAGGCCCATTACCCACGTTGATGCCCTTGGCACGGGTGAGCAAGTCCAGCTGTTGCTCGCGCGTCAGACACTCGCCATTATGGGCTGATCCGGTGCTGGGCGCAGGGGATGCAGTATCCCCTGAGTCTACATCGGGCCACGTAGGGCAGGTCAGACGAACCTGGGCAAGATGCATGGCCCACCCGTGGTGGGAATAGTACAGCTCTGCCAAATCTAGCGCTTGCTCGTGGCGAGCTCGCTCCTGTCGCGCCAAAGCCAGGGTAAACCTTAACAACGAGTCCAAACGATCGATGCTCACAAGGTAGTGAACAAACGCACGCAAATGCGAGCTGGTCGCCATCTCGCGGTATGCTTGCCGTCGGTCGAGCTGATCGTACAGCAAATTACGAGCCCCACGTGGGTCGAAAAGGGCACTTGCCAAGCTGACGGGTGCCTCGCTGGCAACGGAGGCACGATCAGTGATGACTGGGCCAAATGCTTCTAAGCTTGCGACCAGCTCCAAAGTGTCACAGTGACGGCAGCGTTGATGCAGCAGGGCTCGGCCACTGTCAATGTCGCGAGGAAGTGTAGCAGCGACACGAACCAACCAGGCGAGAGGTACCGTGGATGACTCGGCTAACCGAGCGACTAATGCGTCGTTGATGGGGAGCTGCTCTGCCAAGGGACACTGCTGATAAAACACCAACACGCGGTCCAAGGCAGTCAGATCGGTAGATGGTGTCGAATGTTCCTTGCACGTTGCCAGTGTCGCCAACGCCTTATCCACCATGGACCGAAACACCTGGGCCCATACGGCTGGCAGCAACGCCAGCGTACTAAACGCGGGAATCTGGCTAATGGCTGGAAGCACCCGGGTCAAATAGGTCTCCTGTTCCAGAGCCATTAACCGCTGCACCGCGCTCTCCATCAAGGGCGCATCGTGCACCGCGTAGTCCAGGCACAGGTTGCACACTAGCTGCACCGCCTTGGGGTCGGCGTGGTGGTTGACCCAGATGGACCGGGCGAGGGCGTCCTTGCGGCTGCTCATAAAATCGGCCATGGACTGCGTGATCCGCAAGGATTCAAAATCTGCCAGGTACAGCAACGTGAACAGGTATTCTTTGACCTGCGCATAGTCTTGGATGTGGGAAATCTCGTGCGGGGTGGCCACCTGCAACAGCACACTCAACGCTCGAACCCGATTAATCGACGTGATCTTGGAGGATTTGGACTTGTAGGCAAACTCGAGCAGTCTGAGGATGCTAGCCTGCCTGCCAAAGACTTTGAGCATGTACATGATAGACCGCTGGATGCGTTGCTCGGCAGGGTCCGTTTGGCGCAGCAGGCTCATTTGCAACAGCGCCGACGGCAACAGCTCGTGGGCATTTGGGTGATCCAGTTGGACCTTTTTGTTAAGCCACGTCAGCAGCAGATGCTCCCTGAATTTATCCAGATCGATGGCGTGGCGAGCAGCAATGTCCGCCACGATGCTGTGAACGTTGGGCTGGTCGTGCGCCAAAAGGGCCACTGTACTCTGCTCCTCGTAGATTGTCTGGAGAAGCGTCAGGGGCTCGGCACTCAGGTCCAGATACTGCGACAGGCCTTGGTCTCGGAGCTGGTGCTCGGTATCGGCGCGCAGGTAGTAGTCCCGCAATTTCACAACCGCTATGTGCGCTCGCTGCGCTTCGGTGCTGTCCAATGGCGTACCACGGCGGTTATAGCGTTGGTAGACGCGTTCTGATAGCTGATACGCAGTCTTCAGCGCGTGCAGCTTTTCTGGGCCGGCGGTTAAAACATCTGCGGCGTATTTGGCCACGCTGATGGCTACTTCGGGGTTGCGAATTTTCAGGATAATTCGCTTAATATCGGCAAACTTGAATGCCACGGGTCCTGCTGTGCTGGTAGGGGAGCTACTCTCCAAAGTGCTAGTTAGTGGGTTGGCATTATCATCGGCATTACTCGCATCCGCCGCGGGCTCCTGGCGAAGCATTTCGTAGGCCACATGCGAGTAAACATCATCGGGGCTCAGATCCAAGGGGATCGTCAGCGGAAGCAGCCAAGGGATCGTGTCCGGTTGCAGTTCGGCACGTAACACGTCCCAAACGGCGGTCATTAGTGAGTGAAACGGCAGCCGTTTCTGACATTCTGGAAACGCTTTCTCCAACGAGACTCGATCACCACGACCAGAGCCACTCGGAAACGGACAGGCGGGGTCAGGGTCCAAAGCCCATCGGCCCTCTGCGGGCGTTAGTGCCTCCAACAATTCCGTCTCGGTGGGTGGGTGGTTGCGCGTGTATGATTTTAGAGTTTCGAGAACAACGAGGCCCTTGCGCGCATACTCATCCTGGCCCTGCAATTGCATGTATTCTAAGACCCAATGGATGGTTTCGTAGTCGTAGGGAGAAAGCTGGGGCAACACCGTGTGCTGCAGCATGTTCAGTAAACGCTCGGTACGCTCAATTTGGCGGCAAGCGGCAAGAAATCGGTCCTGCATTTCGTTGCGGGAATGCATGCGGAAACTGAGCGGGGAAAGCAGGAGCACACGCACGTACTCTGACAGGGCCACATCGTGATCAATATGGTACGCGGTGGTAAACTCTAATACGGTGGCCAGATCCAGCTGGGTTTTAAGCAGCAGCGGTGCAATCAGCCCGCAGTGGTGCTTGAACCGCTGTTCGGGGTTGATGGTAGCGCTAGATGAGAAACACCGACGGTCAAAAGGGATCTTTAGCAGCTGCAGCTGATACCACCACTGGGCGTTGGCCGCCAATTCCTGGCATGACACTAGAATGGATCGCTGTCGCCAAATAACTGCATAGGCCACACCCACAGCGGCGTACCGTTGAGCCCGAGCAAAGTCGTCGGCAGTGTTTTGCACGTACTGGCGAAACATTTTGTGGCCTTGCTCCAACGGTAACACTGCCAGATACCCAAGGGCCAAGGGGAGGTCCAACGTAGCCGCGCACAGCACGTGGGGCAACATCTGCTCCAGCGTTGCGTGCAATCGAACTGGCGCCAGCCATTGCTTCCAAGGTTCACAGAGGGCCTCGTCGCTGTCCGGTAGATCTAGTGCCTGAGATGCAGGTATCATACGGATGGCCAAATGGGCCACCATGGTTGCTAACTGGGTATGGTAGGCAAAGCTTTGGTAATATACGCCCACGGTCAACGCAAAGTGGCGGTTTTGTTGCAAGTAGTCATGGAGCAGTTGAGCGCTGCGAAGCACTGTAATGTCAGGGCTGGACGCCTGGCCCTTGCCGTGTCGTAGCGCTCGTTTGCTGGGGACATTGCTGCACGATAAGGCTTCAGGCACTGGCTGGGTGGCGTGGCCATGGGCATGCACGTAGCTAAACACCTGTTGAAGTGCTTCACGCGTGTCCAGGACCAAACCGCGCTCGGCAAATTGGTCGGCAAACAGTGTGTCCAGACTAGTGCGTTGTGAAGCCAACTGGGCTGGCCGCCAGGGTTGGATAGCAGCGCTGCGGGAACTCGATGCTTGCGACGCCGAGCTCTGGTCCAACGGTATTGGGTTGGTGTCCACAGTGTTGGCTTGCTGGGTCAGCAGCTGGTAGTCGCCGTGCTCCGATTCTCGAACGACAGCCATAGCCAGCTGCCAGGCAGTCCATTCATCTAGTGTATCGGCCACCGTAAATTCGTTGGCCATGGTCACCGAGAGTTGAAGGAGTTGGGTCAATTCCGTGACTACTTGTGCGCATCGGTTTATGGGCTGACCATCCAACAAGCTGTCGGGGTCTGCCAAGATCGCTGTGGCCACCGCTTGCGCTACACGACGAAGTTGGGTTGCAACGCGCGGCGACTCCTCTTGCGCAACCATGGCGCGAGACAAGCTTAGTGTCAAATCCCAGTCGCCCGCCTGAGTTGCTTCTTCGGCAAGCAGCCCTTGCACCACGACGACTTCACACTCTAATAGGCGTGCCAGCCGTTGGCACCACTGGTAGGCCTGAGATGTCTTGCCATGGTCGCCTAGTGCACTCGCAGTGGTGGATGAATAGGTGCGCCATTGGTGGTTCAAAAGGCGACGCACGGTAGCCAGCCGCTGGGATTCGTTGGCGACATCAGCCAAGGTTAACCGGTGGTCGAATTCTTGCGCTACGCATTGCAGAATATTGAAATGGCGGTGCGCCTGGCTCAGGTCAGCAATTGGCAAACTTTCAGCATATTGAAAAGTAGCCAAGCCAAGTGAGGTGGAGTCCGCTCCATCACTGGTACCTGGCGTTGCTCGAACCAATGCTGATGGCGCCAAGTGACTGAGTAAATGCTCTGTCAATGTTAACCCCGCTGCCACCAAATGCGTCCATTGAACGCCTTTTTCTGGCACCGATGAAGCCAAGGCGGGCTGGGATGGCGACGGTTGCAAGTACGTTTGTAGCCATGTGAGCACCTGGCGCCCAACAAACACCGCTCGGCAAACACGCGTTTCAGGGTCCTCTTCGGTGGCCTCAGCATCACTTGTTAGCGCCCCAGTGCATTCACTGAAAACTTGCCCCGTCCCAGTTCCTAGCAACAAGTCTACTACCGCGGCCATACGGTTAGTGGCACCCACCCATGCCAGGCGCTGCAGATGCCACACATAAGCGTCGGTAGCGCGGAGATGATGGTACGCCCGGACCACTTGTAGCGCATCGGTTATGGCAGTGGGCACGTCCACCTGGGCCGTGATGTATTTGACGAGACCCTTGGCCAACGCCATGTTGGAAATATTGAAAATCCGAATTCCGTAGGTGAGCAACATCTTGCGCAACTGCATCAACCGGTACTGCTCGCGTAATTCATCGCCCTGGCGAACTTGATGGAACCGCTGCAGCATGGCGTGAATTTGGGCGTCCACCTCGGCACTCCAAGGGATGGGCGTGCGGCGCATCAGTTCAAGGGTCACACTCAGCCGGGTATCCCAGCGTTGGAGCGCTGGTAGCACGGCCAACGCACGCGATTCCCACGGAGCGCCCGCAAGGTACGTGCCCGACTGATCCATCACCGCCAAGCAGTATTCCATCAAGAGATCGTCGGTATCCAAATGGTGTCGGCGCGCGTACAGTAACAAGTGGTCCGAAATGGCTTGAGGAACCAGGTCGGGTGCCGCCACACGATGCAACAGATCCAAGGCGATGGCGCTGGGGGTGCTCTTGGCGTAGTCTGCCAAAGAGATACAGTGCTGGTGCTGATGCCACAAATAGCTCAAGTCATCCAACTGTTCACGCAGCGACACGGGAGCGCCCAGTGTGGCTGTCATGGAATCGGAGGCAGTGTCAAAGATGGTCAGGTTGGTCGGCAAAGCACGCGGCAGGGTATGGTTCAAAAACGACGCGGGGGTTAATGGAGTCACACCATGGGTGGTTGAAGCGCCAGCATCTGTATGACGGGCTAAAACCCGAATGAGCTCTAGGGCAGCAAACGGGTGCCCATCGGCAATTTCTTGAAGGCGGGCTTTTTCTTCGATCCACGCGTGCAACGCCGATTGCTGGGTGGTGGCATCGATGGCCGGGAGGATATCAGCAGTTAACCACTGTACCAGCAACGCCGTTGAGCACGTTTTCGGTAGCGTGTCCAGAATCTCTATCACGTGTTGCCGCATGGCTCCTTCGGACTGGTGGCGGCGCCATAGAGTCAAGGCAGCATCAAAGTGGCCTTGAGCCAGCAGGTGCTTCATCTCCTGCGTCAAATCAGCGGTACGAAACCGATGCCAAGTAAGCGGATGAAACCAAGCTGTTCCGTCATCGCTGGCAACACTGGGGCGGTGTAACAATCGCCATGTCTCGAGGCGGGTCAACGTTTGGTGCAGCTGGGCCAATTCTGTCCGAAGTGGGGCTAGCTGGAAGGTGCCCGTGCGTGACTTTGGTTTGGCCAATGCCCCACAGTGCTGCTGAACGGTTTGCGTGGCCATCGTTAGCAACGCATGGGTGGCGCGGTACGTGGGCAAGAGAGCTTGGCGGCACACTTTGGCCACAAACAGTGGGTTGGTGATCGGCTGCAGGGCACACTCCACTTTTTCCAGGCCCACACGATCGGCCAGCTGTGCGAGAAATGTGTGGTCACTGTGAGACAGGAGAGCGCTGGGCGACCACTCGGGTATGGGATACTGCTGAAGCCAAAGCAGCAATTCGTTGAGCATGATCACGACGCGTGCCTCGTGCACCATGGTCGGGTCCAGACCATGCCGCTCAGCGAGCGCGGCGGCCTCGTCAAACTGTCCCAATTGAAGCAAATGCTGACATTGGTGGTGAGGGCTGGCCAACTCCAATGCATAGACCCGCAACGGGCTGAGATCTGTTGATTCTGAATCATGGTCCACCCATAGACAGAGCTGGTTGGATTGAGCAACGGGTACTAACTTGGCGGCCGAAGAAACGGCACTCTGTTGAACGCACCGCAGCGACCCGAGGTCGAGAACGCGCAGCTCACGGCCCTGCATACCTTCCACCAACGCCACCAGGTTGTATTTGGGTGGGCTGACAGTGGTAGTGGAATCAGCCATCAAGGCTGTGGTTGGTGCCGGTCCAAACGTAAAATCGTAGATTTGAAGACTGGTATGGTGTCGCACCAGCAGCAAGGTGGTGGCTGCAAACACCAATAGGCCGTGCGACGCGGTGAGGACGACAAGATGGCGGTGATCTGGAGTAAATGCCATCTTTGTCACGGCAACAGCAGCGGTATCCATACAAGGAATTGCTTCAACACCCACTTGTTCGTACGCTTGCAAAGAAGCGGAACTTGTCTTTGTCGGGGTGGCAGACTCGTTCATAACGCTTGTATGTGCCAAATAGGACAGCAACACACGGCCAGTGCCTGCCACTGCCAGCAGTGTGTCCGTCTGGGCCGCAGCTACGGTGGCCAGCGACGCAATGGCCAAGGGGCATGGTAAAATATGATCAAAGGTGGCACTGGGCATGTAGGAACCCCAGCTCACCTGGTGTGGACCAACAACGGTCACTTGCATCTGGGCTTTGAGCAACTGAGCGCGATCCCAATCCTGGTGCTGCAGAGCGTTTACCAGCCCCACGAGGTCCAGGCAGGTGATGCGCAGGAGAAATTGCCCTAGCAACGCTACCACCAGCTCGGCGTGGCCAGACGAATGGTGCTGCGCCGTATGCAAAGCTCGAAACGTGGGTTGATTAGGTTCCCTAGTTGCTAGGGCTTGGTCTAGCGCCACTTTTACCGCAGGTTCAACCAACGCGGTGACGGACGTTGCCAGTAGCGCTTCATGGCTTTTGCCGCTAATAAAATACAGGGTGCCATTGCGGTCTCCACATACAATCGCCTGTCCGGTGGGATCGAATGCGACCTGATCGGCATCGCTTTCCAAGGTGATTGTGGCCAGATGTGTATGGCCCTCGGCATCGAGGATATAGACGTGGTGGTTCGACGTGACAATTAGACTGCTGGTGGAGCGGCAAGTGGTCGCAACCGCTCTGCTGTCTAACCGTGCGCGCGGCTGGACCAGGTAACCCGACGCCATTGAGAATGAAAATTGCACCCGACTAATGGAAACTCCAAGGCAATGCACCTGGTCAGAGCTGAGAAACGTAAAAATTCAAGAACTGCCTGCCAGTGCAAGCGCTGCTGATCCAGGTGTGTAGGGCGAGCGACCAGACAAACACTGCAAGATTGGGCATTGCGGGTAACAAGCGAATGGCAGCGAAAAAGAGCCCCATGCGGAGTTTAAATTCTTGCCACTGTTAAGCTACGACTAGAGTTGTCAACAAGCGTGTGCGTTTGCTCGATGGCGTATCGAAGCAGATTGTCAGCGGGTGGTTGGATTTGTTTGGTTTGGGAAAAGCAAGTTTAGTCACGTTAATTTTGAGTTTTATAATTTTAGAACTGTAAATAAGGGCAGACCTGCAAGCCATAGAGAATAATAGAGTTGTCAGCAGGCCCCACATCTCATACGCACAGCCCTTGGAACTCTGGGATCGTTTTTATAATGGCTGCTAAGCCGAGTTCGGTTCTAGTCGGTGAATGTTGAACACGCGCGTCAGACCTTGAATATGCTTGTACCGGAACTCATGGCGTAAAACCACTTGGCGGGCCATGTCAATTTTGCCGGGCAAGTTCCAGGCGACCATGCCCACGATTCGGCTATCTTTGAGGTAGAACAACAGGCCCCGCCCGTATTCCTCGGGAGCATCGGCGCTGGGTTTGGCCCACACGCTCACTGTGGCCAGCTTGCTATCCACCAGACCCACTGCTTCAAAGGACACATCGGGGCCTAGGTCGGACCAAAACATGGGCTGGTACAGGTACGGCGACCGACCACCACACATGTTTTTACCAGCGTGGTATCCGCTTTGCGCCGCATGATCGTAATGCTCGAGGCGCCGGCGACCAAGCAGTACGTCGTGGTAAGATGCCACGTCCCCTGCAGCGTACACGTTGCTGCGCGCCTGAAGCTCGGCGTTGACGGCTATCCCGCCGTGGTGGGGGTCAATTTCCAGGCCCGCTTCCTTGGCCAGTGCAACATTGGGTTTAATGCCCATCGCTTGCACAATATGATCAGCGCTGATCTGACTGCCATCGTTGAGGGTGAGAACCAGCTTGGCGCGATCTTTGCCGCGGTGATCTTGCAATTGAGTGGCGGTGACTTGCTTCACCTCTGTTTGCCGCAACACCTTGACACCCTGGGCTTCTAATCGTTTGGTCGTCCAGTGACTCAGGTATTGGGGCAATACAGCGCTCAGCACACCTTCTTCAGACACAATCTGTGTGACACGGCCACCGACAGTCTTGGTACGCGCGGCCAGAGCAACTGCTAGCTCGGATCCCAGAAAACCACCCCCGACTATCACAATCTCCCGGGGTTCCTGGGTGAACTCATCCAGCTGGGTAAAGTCTTGGTACCCGCGAAACGTAGTGGTCCGGGCGCGAACGATGGTAGTCAGCTCTTCGTCGTCATTATCGCTTGGGTCCAGCGCCAGCTCCTGCGGCGTACCACCGGTG
Organism: Dimargaris xerosporica; assembly: GCA_027576955.1. NCBI lineage: Eukaryota > Fungi > Kickxellomycota > Dimargaritomycetes > Dimargaritales > Dimargaritaceae > Dimargaris > Dimargaris xerosporica. The sequence continues at coordinate 24,279 of JANBQA010000024.1, forward strand.
GCTAGCAGTACCTTGCCGTACTGAATAGCATGCCCATTGGCAAGAGTGATCTGCTGCTTGTCTACGTTGAGATCAGTCACCTGCTGCCGCAGGAGCAGCACAGGCAGTTTGCGCTCGGGGTGCACCGAGTAAACCAAGCTATTTGTTGCTGGGTCAGGTTTGACTACGGTGTAGGACATGCCCTCGTCATAAAACAAGGATTGGTCGTGGCCTTGCCAGTCGGTGAATTTGAGCGCATGGCGTGAGCTGGCGCTTTTGGTCCGCCACATTTCTTTTGACAGCGGGGGACGGCTATACGGGGGCATGGTCTCGGCGCCAATAACTAAGACGTCAGCGTCAGGGTCCGACTCCCGAATGGCCTTGAGCGCGTGGTAAGCAGTGGTGCCACCGCCAACCAATACATACGGGTAATACGACTGCAGAGGCACACGCTCGGTGTCGGTGGAGCTCAAATCAACGCCGAGAATGTCGGGCAAATCGGCGGGCGAGGGCGTGGAGTCCACAGGAGGAGAATGGGCAGCAAGGTTGCGAACTTTAGGCTTGTTGGGGTCGGTGTAGTGGTACTGGCGGTAGTACTCGTTGCCCGAGGGCTGTGTCGGTTTGGACGACAGGTACATGAACACAGCGCCAAATACCACAAAGGACGCGAATCCCCACAGTTCGCCCGACTGATCGTAGTGATCAGCACGGCTCGATGCCGATTTGGCTGAGTGCGTGGCATAGCACCGGGCTAGACTAGGAGGCTGGATTCGCTGCGTCGACCTGGGCAAAGCGCAATTCGCCCACGCACGGTTGGCCAGTAGCCCTCGTTGCGGCAGCCGCATTGGCCAGGCCCAACGCACCGATGCAGTGATAAGAGGCCGCATGGCAACTGTGCAGGATCCTAGTAATGACTTAATGGACCGATAAGCATTCAGGTGCAAGTTCGGCACGTCTAGTCAAGTTTCAGGTCAGCAACACTACGAACAAGTGCAAAGCACTCAGTAATAATAAAAAATACACCACTGTGCAAGAGCAACTCCTGATAGTCTAGCAGTGTCTAGTCGTTGGGCGGCTGCCCAAGGCTGCACCTCGACCACTCTATCACTTTTCCCACTCTCCCCAACCGTCCAACCAGCTGGTGCAATCAAATACCCTATCAGTGCTCGACAACGTGTGATGGTGGCCTGCCGGGTTCAGAACATTATAGATGCAGGCTGCCTTTTTGTTTTTTTTTGATAGTCACAGGTGTGTTGATTTCCACCAACTCCTGATGGCAGGGCATCAATACACCTCCAGACACACCGAACAACAGCTAATAAAATTTTCGAAAAAAGGGCGATTTGTGTATCCCACAAGTTTACGGGGATATTTAACCAGCATTCCTTTTCATGCATCATCCTACTGCTCCTTACTTGTCACTCTCTTTTCCTTTCATGCTTAGCTAATGTAAATTCCCTCCTTGGGTTGCTAAGCAGCTCTTTGCTTACGTGTTGCTTTGGATTTTGCATTTTTTGGGCCATACCACCAGCGTAAGCTGAAGCAATGTGGTCACGAAGCCAACCATGGTACAGAGCTTGAATTTCTCGGCGATTACCGCGCTTGTTCGCGTCGCTCGTCGGCCAGGGCTATTACTTCCCCATATGGCCGTCCCGAACATTCGCTCCTTGGATTTTTCACTGTTACAACGTGCGGGTATTCAAGCAATTGCGTTTGACAAGGACAACTGCTTGACACGACCCTATGAATCGTACCTTTATCCGCCGTTTCAGGTAAACTATGGCGTGAAATCACTCGCCAAAGACAACAGAGAGCAAAAAAGGCACGCCTCATGTAGGACAGTATTAAACACCGCATTACACATGCACTAAAAGACAGCCCGAGCTGATCATTTTGTTTTTGCTCACCAGACAATCTGGCCTCTGAACGATGCCACGAGCGATATGATACATTACTTTATTGTAAAAAATTAGGATGCCTGGGACCGCTGCCGCGATACGTTTTCGCCCCAGCGCATGGTCATTGTCTCCAATTCTGCAGGCACTCCCGACGACCACGGGCATCGCCAAGCGCAAGCCGTCGAAGCACATCTAAGGATACCAGTCCTGCGCCATAGACTGAAGAAACCTGCCTGTGGGCACGACCTACAGGCCTACTGGCCTGATATCCCGCTTCATCGGATAGCCTTTGTGGGCGATCGGCTGGCAACTGATGTGATGTTTGGTAACTTGCACGGCATGCTGACCGTGTGGACGCAGCAAGTGATCAGTACGGAGCGGGACAACCCAATGGCCGTGCGCTTGCGCTATCTAGAGCACCACATCGACCGCCGGTTAAGACACTACCGCGTTCAGCCGCCTCCGCATCCACTGGCAGCGGCCATTGCCAAAGCCAGGCAGTAAATAAAGTATACTAATGCCCGAATATTATTTACCGTGTAGATGCTCTTGTGTGCATGCCGCCAATCTCTGCCAGTAGTGGACGCGTCAAAATACCAGTCAGATTCGTTAATGCACTGTTAAGGGTGCTCTACTGTCCTTGGTTTATCCATGACCCTATTGTTTTTGGTTTCAATTTTGAACTAGTTTATTTACATTGTCCTTTGACGCATTGCTTTCCAGCGTCCATTAACGATGCTTCGCGAAGACTCGTACATCGTCATCGATCTAGGCTCCTTCGAAACGCGATGCGGCATTGGCGTCAATGACCCCAACAAGTTGCCAACACAGGTATGAACCTAACCATCCCGACCTGTATAGTGCCCACTCTTAATGACAATACTGCACGCGTCAGAATTCTTTTTTGTCATTGGGGTAATAGTGACAGCCAATGCGCCTAGCGCACTGCTCACATTGCAATAGAATTGCCACTTGGGCTGGTGGTTGGGCGGTAATGGGCTATGGTTGGGATTATCACCATTGTGACTGCAGGTGGTTCCAACGCTTGTGGCCACCAAAATCGATGCATCGTCACCAGCAGTTAGCAATGGCACGAATGGTACGGTAGCCGTTTCCCCCAAGTACGTGTGTGGCGTCGCGGCGCGCCGTCGCCAGGGCCAGGAAGGCGTTGGACCCGCTCACTGCCCGCTATCAGAAGGTTTCGTGACGAACTGGGACGACATGACGGCATTTTGGTAAGTGCTTGTGTCATGCCAATGGTGCTATTTTAGCGCACTTGAGGAAATAGTGATAGCTTTGCAGTTGCTTGCAGCAGATACGGATTCATTTTCTATACCTTTTATTGGTTTATTTACATTGCATCGTCAGTGGCAGCGTACTCACCCTTTTTGTTACGCGCTGCAACTGTTTTCAATCGTGATTTATATGCGTTGAATGTGATGGTTTCTTTATTGCCAATCGGCTCAACTAGGGGCTATTTGTTGACCAAAGGTCTAAAGCTGTCGCTGGAAATGATGGAATGCCCGGTCCTTCTTACAACACCGTGCCAGTGGTCGCGCGACGAACTGGAACGCACAACTCAGGTGTTCTTTGAGCGGTTCAATGTGCCTGGTCTTTACATTGTTGAGCAACCGCTGTTGGCGCTGTACGGCTGTAGTATGCTCACGGGGCTAGTCATTGATATAGGTCATAACTTTACAGGTATGTGTGCAATTCTCTCGACTGCCAACTGAGCCTCATGCTATAGCTATTGTTCCCCTGCGCACTAGAGCTCATATGGCTGCATCGTTGCCTAACCAGCTCAATAGTATCTCTAATGCGTTGCCCGCTACATGGTTGTTTGGTTCTTTTTCACGACAAATAGACATTGTTCCAGTGGTGGACTCGGCCATTCAACACCACGCACTTCACCGCCTACCTATTGGTGGTGCCGATATTGAAGCTCGCTTGCTTCATTTGCTTCGCCAGGATGCTGGGCTCGTGGCACAGTTGGATGAATCCCTTGACGAAGAGTTTAGCCGTTATGTCAAGGAGCGCCATTTGAAAGTCACTCTGCCAGGGTCGCATGCGACAGATGAGCCGGCACACCCATCGACTGAACCCCTGACTTTCGACTACAAAGGCCAAAAGGTGCGTGACCATACGACACTTGTAATCGCACGTTACTGTGCTAGTGCATTAGTGGTTTTATGTTGCCATAATTTGGTTTTTAATGGCATTGAAATAGCCTGCTTACTGTTTTTTTACTGCTGCTCGTGACAGGTGACTATTCGCGCCAATCTAAGCCCGTGCGTGGATGTTCTATTTGAGCCGAGCCTGGCAGGCAAAGTATGCCTGGATGTTGCCTCGGCCGTTGAAAAGTCGATCTTGGCCTGCGATAGTGATAAGCGCACAGCGCTGTGGGACGGACTCATTCTCACTGGTGGTATTGCGCAGATTCAAGGTATGTATGGCATGCATTTTATTTTCCACTGCTGTCCACTCGGTAATGACTGAGCATGTTCCTTTAGCAATCACCGACATTCCTACTGCCTTGATGCCCATGTGGGTGGATCGGTTGATTAACGCATGGCTTGCTGTCACTTTTTGCCATACCTCAATGGCGGTGATGGTGGTGGTGGGCACCCTGGTTCTAGGCCTCCAATCCGAGTTGGACCGCCAGCTTGCGCGCGTGCTGACATGCTCGGAAAACTTTAGCGAAACCCAGGTGCGCGAAGCCAAGTTTCACAAGATTCCGGAGTACTTTACAGGGTACAAAGACCGTCCGGATTTAATGACATTTCTGGGCGGCACTATTATGGCTAAGGTAAGTACAATGGCCTACTTTTTTTCAGATTGTTCTCGGCAAAATAATGTAATGGCGCTCTTGCTGCAGGAATAGGTCTTTTTTGATGGGCAGTTTTCTGTTGCTTGGCACCGATGGCTAAACAACTCACGCGTTCTTACTGCCTATACCTTGCCTGCTCATTGGGTGGTGTCTTGCCTGGATATGCTTAGTTGGTGTTTGCTGATCCAAAAAACTATATCAACAAGGTCGATTACAACGAGATGGGGCCCATAGCCATCACCACCAAAAGCTGCTAGAGGGCTGGCGAAGGGCGAGAAGGGGATGCCTGACCAGTTGGATTGAATTATACCGTGTAGTTTGGTCAGCGCTAGAAACACTGTGATTGCGCATGCGCGCTGTGGCATTGGAATAAATACCAACAATAGTCTAATGTTGCCTTATCATAAAATACTAGCGCTTGCACCACATGGTCTTTTTATTAACGGACACTGCCCATGCATTGGCATAGAAGCACGGCGACAGTGCCATTGATACCACCCCCATGGTGGTTGCCGTCTACACCAACCGAGCGCACCACCAGGCCACCAAGGCCGGTGGCTGGGAGCGGTCCATGCTGCCTGTAGAGCCTGCAAAAATGGTAATTGTACAGAAGACAGTGCGGGACTAACCAATGCCAAAGGCATCTCAGCAAACGATACGGGTATGTTAGCATTGCCCCTCTCCCACAATTGCCCATTTCGGCTGGGACGTGTCCAACCTTGAAGCGGCCAAAAACCATGGGATTTAGCTATAGGTATCCACCAGCGCGTCACGAAGGTCGGTGACAATGGCCGACGGTTGGCTGTCCTGGAGCTTGAAGATGGATTCTATGACAGATAGTTCTGTACTCGTGGTGTCCATGCCAGTGTAAGCAGACCAGTCGTTTACGACCATGCCCGAGCCGATGACGTCGGAACCGCGGTTGACGGTGCCAGCGACAAGGGGAATCTGCAGCAGCGACGACAGTTCGTCCTGGTCCTGGATGGTGGTCCGCGGATGGACCAATCCACCTTGGTTGCTGATGGCACAGTACGTGCCAACCAACACGTTGTCAGCAATGGTTTGCCGAAACACCTCGACCTTTAGGACGTCCTGGATGATCTCCTCGGTTTCCTGGTCAATGTCAGGGTGGACAAGCGCCACGTAGTCATTGCAGGCAATGACGTTGCCCAAAGCGGACAAGCGCTCTTCGACGCGCTGGATGGCGACCTCGTCTGGCAGCGAGTTGCGCAGGTGCTGGAGTTCCTGATCGGTGGTGGTGCTTGGCACCAACAGGCCGTGGCGGTTACCCGCCGTCAGCCTACCAATGATGCGGGTGCCCGCGATCGACGTATGGATCACGGGGATCACGCCCCCCAGGTCGCTCTCGAACGTGCTGTAAAAGTTCTCGGACCCGCCAATCGCTACTAGGCAGTAGGCGTTGGTCAGTTTCGAAAATACCCCAACCTCGTTGGAACTCTCAAATTGCGCGCGGACCGCCATGGTAGCAGGGTGCGCGCTGAAACAAGTAACAAACTAAACGATACGCAGTGGTGTGTCCGAGTGGTGAACTGAGCGACAAACAATGAAAAGGCAAAAAAAACTGTGAATGGAAAGAAGGAAAGAAGCGGGCGAGTTAGGATGATAGTGGCGAGTCGCGCTAAAGGGCGGTTGAAAACCACCGCCGCCCCTGCTGGCGTTTCGCACAAGTCAAACTTAGGCGCAGCGGGCCCTAGAAAACCACACGCCTGCATTTTTTTTCTCATCTGGTTATGGTTGATACGCCACGTGTTTAGCGTGGTCCAAAGTAGTTCGCAGAAAAAAATTCCCCCTTTATTGGCTGCAAAACCTGGTCCTTTTATACAGGACTATCGGTAATAAATACTTCAACACAATAATTACTAGATATAGACGCCGAAACCAGTAACTTGCAATAATACTAGATTGGGTTAACGACGTTGGGCTTGGCCAAAACCGTGATAACTAGCTCAACAATAGATGATGGCAAAACCGTGGTAACCAACCTAATTGGTAATGGTCCATGGTTCAGCAGTGGTCTCAGCGCAATTAGTGAAGAAAAAACTCTATCCAGGGACAATTTTTGCTAGTGCCCTGCCCAATGACGAGACGGCGGAATCGGCAAGTCGAGCGGGAAACTGCACCTGGGATCAGCATTTGCCGCAGTCACGGCGTGTCAAGAAAAGGGCACACACACATACATAATGCACTTTTGTTGCGCCATTTCTTCACCCAAACCCTTGTCCCAGACCAGATGAAGAGTGCCTTGCCAGCAGAGGAAATGCCGCATGTTGCCAGAGGCCCAGCTGAGTGTGGTCAACCATGAACACCCGCGGGCAGCGATGGGGCCACAATCTATTAGGCCGCTTTCTGACAACAATAGATGGCATACGACATGTTCAACACGAGCTAAACGGTTGGCCACCGAGGCCAAGTCGGGTAAAGAGCAATGAACAGTAGAAGTGAGCGTGCCATTCACCATCACGCCAAGTCAAGCTATGGCTTTTTCTGTTGCAACAAGCAGTTGTTTATTGAAAAGCATGCATCCATGTGGCGTTATCTAAACTGGGCCTTGGTCAAGAACCCTGAACCATCCGTGAATGAAGTGAAACGAGAAGGCTTGCAACAGGCCGCGGAAACAGACTAGACTTTGGCGGGGGTATTGGCCGCGGGCTTGCTAGCCGGCTGAGGCGCAGTGGCAGGAGGAGGAGGAGTAGTTGTGGTGGTAACAGCTGCCTTTTGACCAGACTTGGCAGCCGCTAATAATGCCCCAGAGCCCCCATGCATCAAATGATAGTACCCGTTAGCCAAACCACATTTTGGGGGGTTAGCTTTGGCAATAGATCGGCACTCCTGGTCAGCGAGTGACGCTAATGGGCTCAAACGATGATAGTTCATTTCTGAACACCTGGTGGCCATGTTTAACAGATAAGATAGCCAACTGGGATCTCTTTCTTTTCTTGTGTATTATTACTTACCAGCTGATGCTGCAGTGACTCCCTGCAACTTGGTCACTCGCTCTTGCCAGAACTTGGCGCGCTCTTGAGCATGGGCCAACTTTTGCTGCGGCGTCAAGTTCTTATGTTGCCCTCCAGGTGCCACAGTTTTGGAATCCTTGACTTGGTTGATTGGAACAGTGGCAGGCACTGTCTTCACTGCGGCAGGGGGGCTCTGGTTGGTTGATGCAGGTGCTGTAGTTGTTGGGGGCGTGGCCGGTAGAACCGCCATCGACGATTGCACGGTCATGATCGTGACCAGGCACAAGGCAGCAGCGGCAGAGGTGAAACGCATGGTGCCAAAGGTGGGTGATGGGGAGGGCAGGGCAGAGAGAGTGAATGTGAAAGCGCAGGGCCAAGTGTGCACTGAGAAATGTGGAAGATGTGAAGTATGATGGTTTGGATGGTGGAGAATAACAATCGTAGACAAAGGCTGAGGCATTTATACTTGCCAAATGCTCAATAGGTTATTCAGAAAACATCATTGTCTCTTATGCAACCAAGCATTGCTATGAGTCCCCTATCGCCGCAATGGAATGATTTGTCACATATTGGACATAGCGTCTATCGCCAGAGCATGTTAATTAGTTGAATATCACTGTATATTGGCCCCAGGCACCACCGCTCCGCTGACCGCTAAAGTGTATGACGCCAATTTTTTGCGCTGGATCCCTGGGTCTACCATGCACTAGCTAAGCTAACTCTGGCTCATCATGGCAAAGGTGCCACATACCAAACGTTGCACTTGCACCTGTCACCTCGCTGAAAGTAGAGGCAGTATTAGGCGCAGAGGACAGCGCAACAAATGAGTTCCCAGGCCAATTTAACGCGTGAAATAAACGAGTGGAAAAAATAAGCCATATGACCCCTTTGTCGCAAGAAGGCATCTATTTCATGCCGCTGATCATGCAACACTTAAAGACCAGGCGGGGTGGCTGATGATATTGGTTGACCCGGGCCCTCACGCCTAATAATCAAAGAGTATGTGCGATGCCTTGGTGCCAAAGCCGTCCTAGCACCACCGATATTTCAGATGCCTTTGTTAGTTGGTTGATGAGGGATCTCGGTGTTAATAGCTGCTATCGACTCACCACCACCAAATAATGTCCTACATGTATGACCCGAGTGATGAAGTAAAAAAATGGACTGCCGCTACTTTCATCCCTTTGATGTGGGCACGGAAAGAAGTCCTCACGGCCACCCGAGTTCATTTCATAACTCTGGCCTTCACGACTTGACTTTGCTAACTTGGCCTTGGGGCAGCTAGGACTGCCAAAAGGTACTTTTAAGACCCAAAGACTCAGTCGCTTCAAGCTGAACAAAAATGGCTTGGATAAGGCACCAGGCCTCGTATTAAAGGGCGGGCACTTTGGACAATAAAGACCTTTATGTAATTAGCAGTGCCTGGGGACAGTAAAGAACCGAGGCCCATCCTTCTATGAGCAGCATGGGATCTTGTAAGTGGCCACTCTCTACGTATTGCCGTTTGACACAGCCATCCGCATTTTTTCCAGATTTAATGGTTGGCCTTCAACTCACCAGGCGCCAACTATAGAGTCAACAGGTCCATAAATTCACCAAAAGTTTTTTTTTTCGTTCCAGCAAATAGTACCATAACGTAAAGGCAATTGCATTTGCTAGCATATATTGGGCAGCTGTACACACTGCTGACTTGCTAAATTGGAATTTTGCTCACCTGCAAATCTGCACACTAATAAGCAGCGGGAGCCAATTTATGTTTTAAAAATCTACAGTGTGTAAAAAATGATGCAGAGAAACCATGAAGAAATATAAACAAAATAGTATGCACAGGTAAAATATGGTGGCTGGTGACTAATTAACCTACAAACCCTCTAGTGGCACCAAAAGACAGCAAACCTAGTACCTAGCATGTCGACGGCCTAGCTGCTGGTCGTGTGCTGGCGTTGAACAAAGGCACCAGGCGATATGGTACTGTCAAGGTACAGCGAGTGGGAGCTGTCAGGCATTGGAAAGCGCGATTGCGCGCTGGCAATATAGTTGCGGTCATAATAGGCCTTGTTAACAGAGCGTCGAAGTAGTTCGTGGGGTCGGTCGCTGGTGTAAAAGCTGAAGCCCAAAAGTACCGTGCCCGGCTCAACATCCACAAATGCTTCCATGGCTCGCATTAGCTCAGGGTCAATGCTTATTGAAGGCGATGGCGCTTGAGCCTGGCGCCTGGACAAGGAAAGCGGTACTGCCGTGGCGGTATGAGCGGCCAGCAAAATTGCCAGCGTATACTTCCAGGTCCCCTGCATTGAGATGGGCTAAAAATTAAGTTGGCTCGGGTGCACTGGATATGTAATTAAGGGAAGGGAGCTTCAGTCAACGAAAAAAAAAACTATTAACAGGCAAAATCATCGAAAAATGCATACGATCTCAGCGGTTACTGCCAATAGCAACACCAAGCATAGCAAGGCGAAAAGTCCAGCCTGCTACATTCAACGGCACACTGATGCCAACCTTGTGGCGGGCAACGCTTTATATCATATATCTACAGTTGGCGCTATTAGGTCAACTGAGACAGGAAAAAAAACTGTACACGGCAATCACATACACCATTCGTGGGATATTGATGGTGCAGCGAACGATGCTCTCTGTCACCTATTCTTACCATCAAGTCGTATGTCGTCGGAAATATAAGGGAGAGAACGAGGGGTTATCGCTGCCGTATCTGTAGACAATAGTAGAGAGAGAGCACCTTTTCCAGAATTCTGGCTCGAAACAACACGGGTGTGGATAGGTCTGGCAAAGGCGAAGGCGGGGGTTTATATATGGATGAGCGAGCAAGGGTGAGGAAAAGGAAGGAACAGCTAGCTATTGCCAGTGAGCTGCTTCAATCAGTAAGGGTGAATGGGCACCGAGCGGCGAGAATAAATTTTTGCTGAAAGGCGCAGGGAGGAGATGTACTACAGATGGAAACAATCGCGGGTGACTTTTGCCAAAAGGCGGGCTGGCTTTTTTTAACGAAAAGCTGGACAAGCGGCCAACAGTGCGAGAGCGGAGAAGTGATACGTACCAATGTGTACACAGTGGTGGTTACTGCTGCAGCATTTAGGTAACGGGGAAGTGATCTGTCCTCCACGCGTGGGTATCACCACTGCGTGACGTAACACGCTTGTGGACGTTGTGCCCAGAGGAAGCGAGAAACACCAAACGAGAGTGTGCAGTGAAAATAGTAGGGCCAAGGCATACGCGCATGTCAGCATCCGTGGTGGTCACAACACTGCGCACTAACCAGCCAGGCCTTGCACCAACGCGATGGTGCGCCCTTGTGGCATTCATCTACGACGTTGCCTACGCACAGGGATGGCCAGCTGGTGCTGTGAGACTGAACAGCTGGTCGGATGACACGGCGGTCTTCCATGGCGGGGCCCCATGTCCCTGGTTACTGCGTGCTCACCGCCAGTCACAGGCCAGCGAATGAAACGAGAGAGAAAGAGAGAGAGAGGATGCTTGTGTGCATGTGCGTATCTGGCGCAGGGGAAAGCAGTCACTAAATGAGGGAGGGGGGTGGGGGGACAAAGGGGCATCCCGCACGGTAGTCTCTTTTTTGGTGCCTGTGTCACAGGTCCTACAGACGCTCTCTGGCAGAGAGCTGCAGGGACGCTGGCACCAGCTGGAGAGACCACCCCATGTACGCGCTGTCCCACGTCGCACGGCTCTGGTAGGTACGGCCGTTTAGCGCACACGCCGCGCGAATACCGAAGACTACCAGCTGGTGGAGTGCGCCCACATTCCCAGTGCCATTCGAAAACGTCCATCCACTGGACATACCGGCCAATGCAAACACACCTGGGTCCTCGCGTTGTGATTAGTCCACAGCTGCACCATAGAGGCTTGGGGAATTTTTTTCGTCTAGATAGCATGGCACCCCTGGACCTCCAATGAGGAAACGCTGCTGCTGCTGGTCCACGCCTTGCCGGTCTAGCTGCTTGGACAGCTATAACATCACTGCATAGTTGACGCTAGCGCCGATGCTTTTATGCGTAGCAAAAGGCAACACCACGGCGCCTGTTTGCAAACAGTGTGGCTCTGAATTTTTCGGATGCATGCAGAATGGCAGCGCAAGCAGTCACCCCGCAGCTGTTTTACCAGGTGCCAGCTGCTGCTTTGAAGGGCCACACAGCCATATGGATGTGTGGGAGCATCGGTGGGAATGATTTTTATGAGCGGCACCAGGTGTCGCACCCAGGGCTGAGTGCAAGTGCTGTAGTAGCACAGGCACTGCCTTACCCACCTCACTGTCCTAACCAACCATGTTCCAGGCAAGAGAACGCTTTTAGAGCATGACGAATCGTTGGGTAGAAATGACTTGTTGTCCCCGACTGCTGGCTTCCTTTCATTCTTGCATTAGGCCCCTATCTATCCCCCGACCGCCAAGTGCCGCCACACGCCTATACTCTACCATGCCCACCGCTAAAATTGCGCCGTCCCTGCTGTCGGGCGACTTTGCCAATTTGGCCAGTGAATGCCAGCGCATGCTCAAGGACGGGGCCGACTACCTTCACATGGGTAAGTGGTCACATCCTTTCCATAAGGGTATACTACCAGCTGGATTGCCCACCACTCTTGCAGCAGGGTCTGGCCTTACTCTTGCCAAACGAATTCCCAAATAGCAACGAGAGCTGGTTCGACCAAGTCTTTTGCCGAGACAGTCTTATTAACCTAGTGCTGAATTCATGTGTAAGGAAGGATGGGTGGGTGGGCTATCAAATTGGCACTCCTTAGACGTGATGGACGGGTAAGTGCCTCGCAGGATGGTGGTGGTGTTGGGTTAGCCTGGTTTTGTCGTTTGGGTGATGTTTCTTAGAGTCGCCAAGTATATGCTTAGTTTGAAGCAGGGAAGAGAGTTGGGCACTAAACACTGTGGAATAAGATCTCTTTACTATTGGCTTGCTCTCAGCTGCGCTAACCGCTGACTGACAATGTATACACACACTTTGAGTTGGTTTGGTTGCGTAGCCACTTTGTGCCCAATCTGACCATCGGTGCACCCGTCATCAAGTCTCTTCGCAACCACACTGATGCCTTTCTAGACTGCCATCTTATGGTGGCAGAACCCGAGCGGTGGGTTGATGACTTTGCTGCAGCTGGTGCTAGCCTATTTATGTTCCATTACGAGGCCACCGGTAAGTACCCTGTGCAGCCTATCATGCCGCTAATAATTACAACGGTGCCAGTCAGTAAACCGAGGGAGAGCTGCCGCGCCAGCTTTGATGGTCCTATGGCCCTGGAACTAACTGTAGAAAAATGACACCAATGGGGCCTTGTGTTGGTGGGCTGATGCTGCCGTAGAACACCACGAAGCACTGATTGAGCGCATTCGCAACCACGGCATGAAGACCGGCATTGCCATTAAGCCCAAGACCCCTGTTGACGTTATCATGCCATTAGCCCATCTAGTGGATATGGTGTTGGTTATGACAGTGGAACCCGGGTTTGGGGGCCAAAAGTTTATGACCGACTGTTTGTCCAAGGTGCGTGCTCTACGCCAGGCCTACCCTGATTTGGATATTGAAGTGGACGGTGGCCTGGATCTGACCAACATTGATCAGGCCGCTCAAGCGGGGGCCAACGTGATCGTGGCGGGAACTTCTATCTTTAAGGCCGATAAGCCAGCTGAGGTGATTGCTACCTTTCGCAACACCATCAATGCCGCCAGTGCTTGACCACCGACCCTCACCACTTCCTAAAGTCCTACCTCAGAATACTATTTCAATAGGCTTATAGCAAGTTATGGTCTGGGCCAATGCCACTGTGACTTGGGCTTAATAAAGCATTGAGTGTGTGCTGACGCACGCTAGACCTCTTTTGTTAGGGCAGCCAAGTGCCTTTGGAATGGGCTGACCAAGGTTTGGTCCAGACGTTACATTTCCTAGCTTCATGGGTACTCTATAAGTAGGACCAATTGATGGTTAGGCTTCATTGCTGCACAAAACGCTACCTGGTCAGGCAGCTGTGCATCCTGGCTGATCTTTGCGAGCGGTATTGTTAGCAGTGGGCATTTTGGTGACGAAACCTAGTGTCCTAACTGGTTTTGGGTTGATGGGCTTTCCATCAAGCCATTAGCAGAGGCTTACTGCTTGTAGTATCTGGCCACTACTAACCATCGTACCCAGCTGTGGGTTGGCTGTGCACCTTCTCCCTTTAGATCCTACTGGGAGCATGCACCAGTTAATCCACCTGAACTGCTATTGCCCAATTGCTATCGAGTAGACAGTGTCACATGATCAACAGGCTTGATAGTGGTGAGCAAAAGCCATGAGGGAACTACCTAATCACACCAGTTAAAACTACTTCATACGAGCAACACGCCGATAGGCATTCTTGCGTTTCCCTAACTTTGCACGCATTTACCGTTTTTACCTTTTTTGTGTGTGCCAAAGCATTGTATCCTTGGCTGATACGTGACACGCGCAATTTTGGCGCACCGCATTCCTATTGATCCTTTGCCACAATGGGTAACGACGGTGGCACCATTCCGCGCCGCAGCGAGATGGTTCGGCAAAAGGCTCGAGCAGAAAAGCTAGACGAAAAAACCTTAGCCCGGGCCAAGTACACACTATGCACGCTCAGTAAGCGGCCCCTCCATCCCCCGTTGGTTGCCTGTGGTCTGGGCAACCTGTATAATAAGGATGCGCTGCTCGAGCACCTACTCAACACCACCAAGTCTGGCGGCGCAGCAATGGTGTGTCCACATGTTCGTAATCTCAAGGACGTTACCAACGTCACAGTCGCGCTTAACCCGTCGTACCAGCCCACGGACATTGTGGTCACATCGTCGGTGTCGGCCTCGACTGCACAGGGCCAGCACTACCCAGTGCTCTGCCCCATCACGCTGAAAGAACTTAACGGTACCACACCCTTTGTCTTTTCGCGCGCATGTGGCTGTGTGTGCTCGCAAGCAGCGCTCAAAGAGGTCAAATCAGCAACCACCCAGTGCCTCCAGTGTGGCAAAGCGTGCACGACGGACGACTGGCTACCGCTGTACCCGCAAGGTGAGCAATTGGAGCAAGCCAAGGACCGCCTGCGTGCTCGTAAAACGGAATTAGCGTTGGCCAAGAAGTCCAAAAAGGCCAAGAAGCGCGCTCGCGCAGTGGAAAGCGTCGTTGACGATGGTGCTCCTGTTCAGCCCACAGCATCTGTACCTGGGCAATACCTGGTCCCTTCATTGCACGATGCCAAGCGCAAACGCACAGGCGTGTCGGGCTGATGGCGTGCGGTCGCTTAACTTGTATAGCTTACTATGTATTATAATTTAGATTACTTTGAAGCTATAGTTGTTCGTGGTGATTGTTGTATCACTTCCATTACTATTGACTGTATGCGCTTTAGGTACGCCCGCTCTGCCCGCGGTCTTAACGCGCGCAATAAACGATATCACTTGTCCATGCAGAACCACATTTTTATAGATAGCAATGGGTGCTTGACTCAGTCAGCCCTCTGGGTAGCAAAGCGCTGACTGCGCGCAGGATGTCAGTTTGGGTTGTCAGGGCATTGAAACAAACCGCCGGCTTTTTCCCATGGCCGCATTCAAACTAATCTCAGCCCTTTTGGTTTCAATCGTTCCCCTGCCACTTGCCCTATTGTTCGTTACCAGTGTGTGTGCGATTGCCCTAGTCAAGGAAGGCTCAATTATTGCACGCATTTGACACCATGCCTCGTCTCATTCACGCCCTTCCTGCGTCCATTGCCGAGTTCCAGGAAACAAGCGATGCGGTGTTTTCTCAGGTCCGTTGCTTCGTGACTCCCGCAGCTGCTAATCTGGACGGAAGCAGCGGCACTCTCTACGCGACGGAAAGGTAAAGTGCTCTAACAGGGAAGAAGCGGAGGTTGCCAATAGCTTGTATCGAGCACGACAAAAGTCTACCAAGTCCGAAACGAAATGTGCTATTGACTATTTAAAATACGGGTGCGTAAAACACCCCAGCTATCACCCGCCTCACCCAGATATTAACCAGTTTTATGATCAATTATGTTTGGTAGTATGGGTACTCCCAATAGCGAACTGGTATATTTCGACCCAGACCTACGCATAGGCCTTGTGACGGATTATCCAAGCATTGTTCTCCATGCTATTTCGCGTCGTCAGCCCGCCTCCTCGGACCACGACTGCCTATACTGCCAGCTCAATACGCCCCTCCATGCCCCATTAGCCCAAACCAACGGCCACTCTGCTTCACCAGCTAACAATCAAGCCAACAGTGGAGATGATGATGAAGGGCACGACAGTGACTTTGAACCCATTGGTGCCGAGCTCTACTTTGTTCCGCAAGACCCTGGTCAAGTTCATCGCCTGTTTGAGCGTATCTCCGCGTGCGCAGCAATGCACCCCGATTCTGGCCTGTCTGATGACGACAACGACCTTGAATTTGACGAAGCGGCGTTTGATCCCAACGACTTGATATCGGCAGAGGAACTCACGAGTCGAAGCCCCGATAGCCAGGTAAGCAATTTTTGTCGACAAAGGTCGTTTGGATGGGGGCTGTGATATCAATTGCTAATAGTTTTAGCTTTATATTGCTAGCGGGCTTGGCTGCATTGGCGTGCTACTCACCTCGGATGCAACGAAATGGCCCAATAACTGTGCCCCATGCTTGGCATTGAATGCACGGCGTTAGGCGATGCAAGCGTTTTTAGAATCGAAAATGGCATTTAATGGCCAGCCAGGCCCCTCATCGCATGACTCAGGTTCTCCAACTCCAGAATAAGACCCCTTATTGCTGCTAGGTTTGGCCTTTCTACTACTTGGCAAGAAAACAGCGCACGGCTGCCTTTTTTAAGACAGCGACGCACGTTAATACCAGATAAACTTTCAAGCGTCCCATTGCTCACCTCTAGGGCTCTAGAACCCATTGGTTTTTGTCTGCGTGTGCACCGATACCAACCCCGCTGTGGGCCGCAAGCTCTACCGCTCTAGCGGACAAGCTTTGGGATTCAGTAGCCTTGTGGATGACTATGGCCCCTTTGCCGCGCACCAGTGGGCTCTCTTTGGCCATTGCCACCGCGCTATATATTCACGGCCTTGAGCGGCTGGGCTGACTGCGTTGTTGTTGCTCTATCGTTGGGAATCGGTAGCAAAAGGCCTGCACCTAGTCGAGCGTTATTTTTGCGCGCGTTTTCTTTTTACCAATATTGTGAGTGCGCGTGCAGTGCACCCAAAAAGCCAGTCAAAGCACTTGCCAGCTGCAACTGCCACTTGGTGGTCGTAGCTATTTGCAGCTAGTAGTGGGCACCATGCCGTCGTCACTCGAGAGGCCACATGCGTTGCCTGGCATCAGCGGTGAGAGCAACAGCGTTCCCCAAGTGCTTGACCCGAGCCAACTGGACACAGCAGCGCCCTTTCAGTGGCCTGCACTAGCGCCAATGGACGAAGACGCCTCTCGCCTAAACCAAATCTTGATGGCAGTCCTGTACGCGCTGTACCGCCAAACCCAGCATCTCCATAGCCAGCTGCAGGAGCTGCAGGCGTTGGGCAAGGAACTGGGCTACAGTAAGTGTATATCTTTTGGTCACAGCACATGGGTTACTGTTGTTCTAAACTAATAATCCCAGTCACATCTATCATGCTAACTAACGTACTAAACAAAGCACCAACTGCCGGGCCTTACGGTGGCATTTTGCTAGGCAGTCAATGCGCCATTTGTGACGATCAGTACGATAGCCCACACGTTCTGCCCTGCGGTAAGTAGGCAATGGCAACGAAAGCATGGTTTATACACTAGATGGAAATAATTGTTTGTCTGTCCGTTGTGTACTATGGGTGATTTCAATTGTCTCATCACGCTGTAGCTCACCTAAGCCTGCCCTGCTCTGTGCATTCATTTTTTCATTGAATCCAGGCCATTGCTTTTGCCGCAGTTGCATATACCATTGGCTTTGCGTCAAGGCCCAATGCCCACTCTGCCGTGAATGCGTTGATGCGGATCCTGTGCCCATACTGACCCAGGACGAAAAGTCACCCCTAGCTCGCTCGGTGGCTGCACTGGAAGTGAGTCCAGCAGCTGACTCGCTGCTGTCGTTGCTGGACCAGGTGTTTGCTGCGGTGCACGACTTTGACGACTTGCCAGGGCATGTGAACCTGGATGTACTGGCCCAGCCCGATGTGCAGTCGTTTTTTCAGATAGGTCAAGGCGCTTCTAGGTCGACTGCCAGCTCTACCCAGTGGTCGAACACAGACGATTCCCGCCATACACCACCGGATGTGGCCAGGCAATGTTCTGCCACTATTCCTGAGATAGAATGCCAGAAGAGCAACGCCGGTAAGTGACTGATGAGGTAGGTTATCACGCGGAAAAATCAGCTACGTACACCAACAGGCAACGATGAATGGGTTGCCGTGGTTTTGGACCCTTTTCCTCTCTGCATTTTATCGATCTTTAACCTTTTTGCTGGTCCGAATGGTTGTTCTGATAACAAGTCATCTCAACGGAACAAGCCCCACTGTTCCTACAGGATGACCATTTAAGACAGCCTAGCTTGACCAACGACCAGCGTCGGTCCATGGCGCCAAGCCCCGATATCATGCCAAACGATACCGATGAGCTCCCACAGGATCTCTTTACTGCGTTTGATCGCTCGATGCAGGTTAATACCATCGACTGTGTTAGTGCAGTGCAACGGGTGGTGTCGTTATTGAAAATGGGTTTACCACCGCGCCACCCATTGATTACCAGCGCCAGGGTACTTTCGGAGGAATTTCTGCAAGTGGCTGATGCAGCACTTCAATCACTATCCCATTCCGAGTTTGCAGCGCCTGATCAAGGCCACGCAGAAGGGGGGCCAAGAGCTGCCTGCGACGAAGTTCTAGCTGAAACGCGCCAAGCGGCACCGTGGGCTGCGTTTAACTCATGTCACTCCCTTGATATGTTTTATGATACCGCTTGGTATGGGTATGGCCAACATGACTCTGATGGCATTAGCAGTGCGATTGGCTGGGAATACTTTGATTGGGATGAGCAGGAGAATAGCTTTTAAACACGGGGAAAAACCCATGGCTGAGGCTATAGCAGTGCGCTGTAGGTCAATGATTTGTCCAGGCCAACCAATCAACCCCTTGAGGGCTGATCGCAGCAGTAAGGGCTCTATGTACGAGCTGAGTTTTTTGGGGGGCTACTATTGTTATGTGGTGGTCTAGGCCTAAGCGCTGACACTGGTTGAATAAAGGGCTGGCGTTTATTGCCAACAGGAAAAAAATACGAAACGCACAATAATTACAGGCAAAGGAATATAACGTGTTCAGCGAAAAAAAAAGATGGCATGGGAATGGCCAACTCCCGTGGCCATGCGCAAACAAGAAGCGGTGATCGCTGTGGCACAGCCAACTGGCTTCAATGGCGCGCGCGCGAGGGGCAACAGGCACTGGGATTTAGCGCTTCATTTTGTGCTCAGTGAACAAGACGTGTTGGTTTACTACACCAGCAGTAGTATTGTGCCAGTTGCAATATAATAGCAAAGACAAAAAGCCATAGCCTTGCAGTTAGGATCCCATAGGCTTTAGATACCGAGCATAACGGTATTTGGACAACAGACACAGCTAGAGCATACGATACGGATACGTTCTACCGGTCTGGCCGGCCCTAGGCAAACGTGCACTTACCTCGTGGATCGTACTTCATAAAGGACAACTTTGGGGAAATGCGTGGGCGGCTACGGACGTAGAAAAAGCCCGTGCCGGCGGTGCTGAGGAGCTTCACCAGGATAGTGCGCGACTTGGCCTTTTTCGCCACTACCACAGTATTCCGTCCAGCGACAATAAAAAAGTCCAGTGCTTGCATGGCAGACGGATGAGTTAGAGGGATTAGTCGACTTGTGCGATTTTACACAAGACAAAACACTTTCAGGCTTTGGCCGTGTACGGATTTGGCATAGGTGTCGCTCTTTAACAGAAAAAAACCTGTGAGCTCCAGCCATTGCGCTTCGAGGATCGATGCTCCTTTGAATCGATTAGGCCACGCTCAGTTCGCTTACTGTTGTGCAATCGACGAGAATCTTGCAAAAGAAATAGGGATTCGAAACCTGGAAGAATAGCTATGCTAATGACACCAAGGGCATACACCCGATCGTTGCTTGGAGAACCACCACATGCCTCTATTGCCACTGAAGGAACCCGCATGAGCAGGCCAGGTATGGCGCACCGCGGTGGGCGCAGAAATAATAACTGGAAGGAATTATTGTCCCATGCCAGATTCGGCCTTTGATCAGCAAATCGCTGCTTGACGCCATGTTCCCAATCAAGGAAAACTGGCAGCCTAAGCCCATTGTATAGGTATGCTTATTGCATCGACTATGACAGCGTATGGCACATTTTATTCTCCCAATTGATGCTGTAAATCTTGTAGAAAAGTTAAAAATGCAATACCTAGATAAAAATGGCGGACTAGGCTCCTAGTCCACATCATATATTAATTTGAGTTGGTTGGTGCTTTTAACGTACAGCGCCCGGCATTTGGAACCAGCAGGCTGT
This sequence comes from Dimargaris xerosporica, assembly GCA_027576955.1. Classification (NCBI taxonomy): domain Eukaryota; kingdom Fungi; phylum Kickxellomycota; class Dimargaritomycetes; order Dimargaritales; family Dimargaritaceae; genus Dimargaris; species Dimargaris xerosporica. The sequence continues at coordinate 44,463 of JANBQA010000024.1, forward strand.
TGCAGGGAAATGATCAGCTTGATGTCACGTTCATACTCGACGGCAACATCAGGGCCTCTTATTTGCACCACCATGGCAGCTGGGCGTTTGGGCGCCACGGGCAAGGTCACCGATACCAAAGTGGAGCCATTGGGCAGGGTCTTGGTTTCCTCTGGTATCAACTGTTTGGGCGTTGGCGGATCCAATCGGCTAGCCTGCTGGATTGACTCCACCAACCGAGCCTTGGGCAAGTACAGCGAGTGGGTACGAATCGGGCCCTTGTAGGGCACGGGTGGTAGGGTAAACTGGCGACTGAGTTGCATCTGCGATCGCTCCTCAACCCATTCGAGGCACAGCTCGATCAAGTACAGCCGAAAGTCAAAGTCACCCATCGCTCGGGCCAATGGAATGGGATGAACCACCGCATCAAATATTACGTCTTTTGCATTTATGGACGTTTCATCGGGTGGGCTCAGGAACACTGGCACCTGGTACACAGTGGAAGGGTCCGCGTGCAGGGCCTTTTGGATTTCGGCTTCGTCGTGAGTGGCGGGCGCCGGAATGGCGGACGCGCTGCATACGTTCACCCACACCTGAAGTCCTGTTCGGTATTTCATGGGCAGTCGACCCGGCTCGTAGATAGGCGCTGAGAAGACATGGTTGGGTTGACTGGTGGTGTCGGGAACGTCGTGTTCGTTGGTCGTGCCAAACGTAAAGCCTGGCGTCGGCGTGAGAGTCGATTGCTTTGCTGGAGCAGCAGCATTTAGCGGCTCAACCGACGGCAGTCGCAACGCGGTGAGGTGGCTGGCGGCGTCGGGCAACGAATGCGTTGGGAGGCGAGTGTTGGAAGCCATGCAGAAAAGACGTTTTAGCAACTGGCCAAAAAAAAACAACTAAAGTACGCACGCAAACAAACGAAGCACAGCGCTCAACGAACGCAGGTACAAAGCAATGCGTGATTGCCAAGGGTTTATAAAGCCTGCCCTATAGCTGGCTGCGCGTCACACGTGCCGGTCGTCGGCGGCAAAGCAAGAGCGAAAGAAAAAATACAACAATGTTAATAATTTGACCCCTTTTTGTGAATTCTCATGTTTGTGCATCGGGTAGTGTTGGCCCTTGCACCATTCCAATACCCTCTCAGCCAGAGCTCCAGGCTCTCGTCAATGCATCGTTGGTCGCTTTAATTTTGTCTGCCAGCGTTGCATTGCACTTTCTCACCATTATGGGCCTCCACACGATTCTGCGCAAGAACCGCCAAAGGGAACGGGAGATGCGGCTACTGGTCCTGGGCCTGGACAATGCGGGCAAGACGACGATACTGAAGAAGCTCAATGGTGACCCCATTGACACCATTTCCCCGACGCTCGGGTTCAACATCATCACCCTGGCTCACCGCGACTACAAACTCAACTTTTGGGACGTTGGCGGGCAGAAGTCGATTCGGTCATACTGGCGCAACTATTTTGAGCAAACCGATGGCGTCGTATGGGTCGTGGACTCGGCCGACCAGCGCCGCTTGGAAGCCTGTCGCCAAGAACTTGGCGCTTTGCTCAAAGAGGAGCGGTTGGCGGGCGCATCGTTGCTGGTGCTTGCCAACAAACAGGATATTGCTGGCGCGGTGGCACCTGCTGACTTGATTCAGCGCTTGGCGCTGCCGGCCATTACCACTCATCACTGGCGGCTGCTCGAGTGCAGCGCAGTAACGGGGCAAAATTTGCTGCAAGGTATCGACTGGGTGGTCGAAGACATTGCGTCGCGTATCTATATGTACGATTAATAGGCCTACTGGTGGCTGGGCACCCCTCTTATTAAGCTACCAGTGCCAGTGCACCGTCTATCCCATAAAACATCCCGGTTGAGAATGGCTGTAGAGTCACAGAGTGCGATTGCCCCACCATTGTCACCAAGATTATGGGCTGCCTCAAACTTTGGCTCCATTGCGCATCACGTGGATGAATTGTCGCAGGAGGCGATGTGGTTCTGGAAATGCAACCGCTCCATTCAACTCGCGCAGGTCAAGGTTGACCAGGTGTGAATGTGTGGAAGCTCTTACATTGCTTGAAGCATTGACTACGCCTTTAGGTCGGTCCTGATCCCTTTTTCCAACCACCCATGGTTGCTGTCTGGTTTTTATTTAGCGCTTAAACCCTGCAGTCATAGCTCCCACAACCGTGCTCATGCGAGTGGCCACCAGCAGGCCCCTGGGGCAACTATGGCCGCGCAATAGCTCCGTGCGTTGCGCCAGGCGCCTGCCTGGTCTGTCGGCCAACCCAAAACGCTTGTACACAACCGAGACCCCAGCAGCAATGCTTGGCGCGCATGAATGGCACTGGACGACCAAACGCCAAGAGTACGTATGGGCTACGACCTGTGCCCAAGAGCGCAAGACCAAGCGGTGGTGGCAGTTTTGGGTATCGGGCCGGTCTGACCCACTCGAAACGACCCGACCGTGGCGCCATAGTCCCGTGCCGTCACCTGTGCCGCTGCTGGCCAAGGCCCAGGTGCAATCAGCGAGCTGTGGTTTGGCGCACTCAGCAGTGGTAGTGGAGAACCAAGTATTTACATGGGGAAGTAATAACTACGGACAAGTGGGACCCGTCAAGGCAGCCACAAGTTGGGGCAGTGAAGACGACGAGGATGTCACGCAGCCGTACCATTTGCACAATCTCTCCCACTTGAACCTACGAGCGGTGGCCTGTGGGCATTTTCATACATTGGCCCTAACGCAAGACGGACATGTGTGGACGTGGTAAGCAAGAACGGTGAGATTTGGTGCTGAAATAACGTTTAGTTTGCCACTTTGAATGAAAATTGGCAGCTCACAATATTACTCGGGTGGTACACACATAGTGGCTCAAAGGTCGAGTACAGTTGACGGGACTAATGCTGGCAAAGGGTTAGACAAAAATAATGACCTTTTCGCGGTTTGGCTGTTGCTTTGGACCATTTTGTTCGTGCTATTATAAACCGCTTCTGATGCAGGGGCGCTGGCGCACTAGGCCGAGGCGATGAAGTCTACGACTCGATTCCGTTCCCAGTCGCCTATTTCGGGGACATTGAACGGCGCGTGGTGCAGGTCCATGCGTCTGGCGACTATTCTTTGGTGGTTACGGCAGATCAGGACGACAACACCAGCACTGCGAGCCATGAAGCGTATATCTGGGGATACCTGCCTTCTAGCTCCACGCTTGCGCCCGCTAGCAAATCGCTCGACCCAGCCCTGGTTCAGTCGCTGGTTGGGTCACGCATCGACCATGTCAACTGTTTGCCCCATCAGATTAGTGTGCTCCACCGATCAACGGCTCAGCCACACTCCTACACGCTGACGGTGTTTGGTCAAACTGCTGTAGCGCCCAATGCTACGCCAGGCCTGGATTTGGCGAGCTACCCAACCTATCAGGAAGTACCCGTTATCCCTGGTGTGTTTATCAACGCACCTGCCTTTCAAGGTTCTCTTAACCAAGCGCCATTCGATCCCGCCCAGGTGCGCCAACTGGCGAGTGTTGGGGAGCTAGAGCTATTTTTGCTATCAGATGGCACTATCCATACCTTGAACACCACCACTGGCACGTTTTTGACCCTACCGGATCCCTTGGTCTCAGGCTTTGGGCCCGTTCAGAGCATTGCTGTGGGTGACTGTCAAATTACACTGTTGGATTGGCACGGCAGGCTTGCTTCATGGCACAGCTTGGCTAAGCCTGGCCAGCTATTAGATGCGATGATGAAGCATGAGCCGCCTCGGCAACTGTCCATGGCGCCATCCCATTGGCGCTGGGTGGTTGGACAAGGAGATAGGTTTCTGGTATATTAATTTGCCCAACCATAAACGGCTGTTTGAGCAGCGCCCAGTCTATGTGTATACCAAGCGGTGCAACTTTTACGGAGTAGTGCCCCTTTTTTTCTTATGCCCTGCTCCAGCTTACTACTACCCTTTTACAGGGCACGTGCTATGTAGCCGTTTAGCGTGGTCGCTTGGCATCCCTGGCTGGCGAAACATCTATGAGCAATTCGTTTCCGAACTGCCCATTGCTCTGAAGCGCGCGTTGGTGATTGATGCACCATTCCGAATGACGATTGTCCCTGTGGACAACGGCGGTGGTAATAAAAAAGATCAGCGGTTGAAGCGTGTGCCACAAAGGGCGGGATTATTGTGATCAGGGCGCAAGGGATACGCGACAAAAGTGCGTGCTCATTCACACAGGGGCACAGTCATCCATTGTGCAGCGTGGTGATAAGAGTGACTGGAAGCCAGAGCCCTGCCCACAATGGACTGCCAGGGCGCACAACCAA
>JANBQA010000025.1:0-48198 GCA_027576955.1 Dimargaris xerosporica
AGCCATAGCAGCTCACCTTGCCCAATTAGGGCCTGGTTGGCTAGGCGGCCCTGGCTGGCTGCCTTGGCCCACCCAGCTCATTGGGTGACAATATTGTGCCCCATAATATACGTATTTAACACAGCCAGTCATGCCACACGGTCTCGTGGATTATTTTTTTTCGCTCGTTGACCGCAGGTTAAGGGATTGCACAATGCAAAGCGGCAAGGTCATACGACCCGTCATTCCCACTACTACGGTTTGCGGTGCGGTGGTTGCTGTGATTTGAGGCGGGTTAGGGTGCCAATCCGCATCGTACCCTCTCCCCAAAAACTAAAGGAATTGAAAGAAAGCAAAAGTTGATCAAGATTTGAGGGGTGGGGCGGGCTGTTTGTGCATGTGTCCACTCGGATTGTTAAAAGAGAATTGCAACCCCACAACTGCAACACTTATGGCCTCCACTTTCACTCAACACTCCATGGTTCAGCAGACGCCTATACTAGACTCGGCTGGCTTTGAGACTCGATTAGATTTAATGGTCTTGACCCCATGCTAATGCAACAGCCATAGCAAGCGCTGACAGCGGCTTGTCGTTTGCCCATAATATACCACAACGGTAGTCAGTATAAATTAAAGCACGATACTGCCTTAATTGTGGTCCAGCATCAGTAGCGCCCAATGAACCAAATAAATTAAGTGCGAGCAAACAATTAAAGCTAAATAAGCATAAATATATATTATCCACAGCTAATGGGGTCTATGAGCGGGTTCTGCTCTACGTAAAACCACGCCTAACCACCCACATGCCAGACCGTGGTCACAACCATTCACCATGCGCATAGGTAGACCAGACTGCCAAGGCGTAGTCACGTCACTTTGATTCTCATCAGATTGGAAACCATCACACTCGCACTATATATAAGTGACCCGCACAAATAAAGTGGCCAATTGCCCTTTATTTCCACCCACCAGTCTACACAACAAGCAACAACACGAAATAAGTCACCTTCCAAGGTAAAAAACCCCAGTAATTATTTTTGCATAAGCCGCCAGCTGGATCCGCGGGCATGTAACGCATCTACCAGCAAAATAAGGGTTTCTGGAATAAGCCATGCACTGCTACACTTCAAGGAATATATATTACTCAGTGGCGAGGGCCGGGACGATCGCGCGACGAGTAGGGACGGGGTCGCCCTGGCGATCCACGGGGATACGGCCGAGATGGTGGTCCGCCACCGCCTCGACCGCGGTACGCCGAAAAGGGTCGTGGATGAGAAGGTGGTCGTCCACCACTCCCAGGCCCAGACCCAGGCCGAGGCCGCGGTCGGCTGTGTTGGTAGCCATAGCCTCCACTGCCTGTGGCTGAAGGAGGGCGGTGGTATGTGCGATTGGGTCCCCCGCCACCAGCATCACCACCACTATAGCGGCTCCCATAAGCCGGACGTGGGTGAGGTCGCGACGATGGCACTGGATATGGCCGAGCGCGGTGACCATGTTGGACAGGCGGATGGCCATAGTACTGACGTGGTTCCGAGGGCGGTGGTCGTCCCCCATACCCGCCCCTGCCCCCACCGCCACGACCTCCTCCTCCGCGGTAACCTCCGCCACTGCGGTGGGGAACATGGTACTGCGACCAATTTTCCGAGTGGTAGCCGCCGCCTCCCCCGTCGGCTCCTCGGGGCCCGCCAAAGCGACGGTACATGCGTTGAAAGTCGTCGTCGCTCAGCACGCGCGGGGGCATGCGCACACCAGGCAACAGTCCGCTCACAAAATGGTGGTCAGGTTTGCGCTCGGGCAGACGGTACACCACGCTGATCGAATTGTCATCGCTGATATCGCCCTTGCCCAATTCGGCAGGAAACGGTGAGTGAAACGTGGTATGTGGAATGCATTGCGGATCCCGGCCAATGAAGCCCGCTATCCGCCCGTGGTCTACTGGATTCAGTTTGACCAGCTGGGGTTCGATATTCCCTTCATCAGCACCACCCGTTCCACCGCTGCTGTACAAATCGCACACAAACCCATACATCGAATTCTCTGTGCTAATCACCAACCGTGCATCGCCATGGGTATTGCGAATGCGCTCTTCCTCGGTCAGCGTGTGTTCGCGCTTGGCTAGCGCAGCGTGTAATCGTTTTTCATCGATAAAAGGCAGGAGAGCCACCGCTTGCCACAGGAACTTTTTACCATTCAAATCGAGCTGGAACCGCTCGGGGTAAAAATCAATCACCTCCGAGTCTGGGTCAGTCATCAGCTTGCCAAACTCCTCTGGCACGCTGGCCCGGCTGGCTGCGGGAAGCACACTCATCAACTGTTCAATAGGGTTGATAGGGAACCCGAGCTCAAACTGGATGTCAAATTTGGCAATGCTCTTGAAATCGGATGCAAAGGGCGCGTAGTGGTATGGGTAGTACCACTTCCACGACACGCACCCTTGGTAATAGTATTTGAGCACCCAGCACAGGCCCTCAACATAGGCCTTGACCACGTCCTCGACAAATTGCGCATCCTTGGCGCTCACCGAAAACTTGGAGCGATAGTACCGATCCTTGTAGCCCGCTTCCCACATGCACACCTCGTCCTCCTTGTTCAGCACCGTATCAGCGGTGGATGGCGCGATGGGTTTGGCATCATCCTTGTCATCGCCGCTATCGCCGTCCTCGGGGCTTTGAACATCCATCCCATTCTCTTCCGACTCCTTATCGTCCGCAGCCTGGGTCGACTCGTCCGCATCTGGCTCAGTAGTCAGCATCCCATCGGGCAATATCGTGCCCTGGAGCATCGTCTCGCTGGCCGAATCGGTGGCTGGGCTCTCACCATCATGATCAAGTGCCACAGCCATGGTCGAACCATTGGCGCCAAGCTCCACGCGCTTGGCGTCACCATCCGCTGCACTATCAGACAGCTCAAGAGCTGTAGCCTTGCGTTTCGTCCCATGGGGCACGGCTTTTTCATTGGGGTCTCCATTGCCATTGTCCTTGCTCGAAGCAGCTAGGGCCGTTGTCGAATCTGACGCTTGCTGCCCGTCGGTACCAGCCAGGCGCTGGTCCAGTTCAGCTCTTAATTTGGACGCAGCGTCTTTGTTGCCCTTGAGCAGCTCTCGGCGTTGGGCCACAATGGACTGGTTGGACTCGCGCACAAGAGCGTCGCTATCCTTGGAAGCAGGCAACAGAGGATTGGATAGTTGAGCACCTGCTGCTTGAGGCGGAGTGGGTCCTGGACCAGGTTTGCCCCTGCCTCGACCAGCGGCAGCCAGTTCCCGTTCTCGTTCACGGGTTTCCCTCCGAAGCTCCTCCTCTCGCCGCCGAATAAACGTGGCAGGTTCTATCCGGCCTAGCTGGTTCATAATCAATTGAACGCGAGCCAGGTTTACCTTGCCGCTGTCCGTGAGGTAACCTTGGGTTTTGCGGGTCGTGGTCTTCCACATCGTAACTAGCTTATCCAACGCACCTTCACGGATTTCGAGCGACGGCAAATGGGGCAAAAAATCGTTGCCCACAAAAAAGCAAAGAAACACCCAGTCGTCAATCGAGCGCTCCAAGTCAAAGGGCATCGACGACTCGGGGTCACGCAGTTGCACGCTGAGGTATTCGCGGAGAATATTGACGTGCAAAAGTATAAACGGTTGGACCACTTCGGCTGCCTCGTCCTCCTCTGCCGCTGCGGCCTCAGGTTGGGCAGACGCCAGGCTGCCATCGCTCACCGAATCAAACCGCGGGGCATTCATAGGACACTGGGCAGCCTTGTGCCCTGGTTTTTGGCATTGGAGGCATTTCCCGCCGCGCAGCTCAAAGGTCACGTCTTCCCGAAGTATCTTAAAGTGGGGCTCGTGGGTGGCAAGGGCCAGCATAATCAGATCAGCGTCCAAGCCGTACAGGACATGGCTGGTATTGGGGTCATAAGCCGGGTCGAGACGCTGCAATCGGATAAAGTCCATCAGCTTGTGTTCGCCTTCCCCTGGTACGCTAGCATCGGAGATGATGACCTTGAGCTTTTTCCACCCCGGGTCATTGTTCAGTTTCTCAGCTGTGTAATAGCGCAGGCTTTCCGCCACCTGGGCCATAAAGGGAGTCCCGGGGGTAATGGTGTTGCTGTCAAACTTGACCTTGGGCTTGTCGTTCCCTGCATTGCCCTCGGAATTAGGTTTTTCGTTCGGCTGACCACCACCGTTGGCTTCTCCGGCCATCAAGGAAGCTTCCAACACCGCTCGAAAGCGACGCGAGCGCTGTTGGTTCATCTTGGCCCGTGGAGCCACGCCGTCGATGGCCATATAGATCACCTTGCGTGGCCGGACCATGTTGAACAGCCGGTCAATGTACTTGAAAATCTCGATCATCATCTCGTCAACGGTCGCAGGCGCCGGCTACCAAAGCCATTCCCCATAACACACAACAGAGCCAATGAAACCATTCATATATAAGCGTTGAGCGTTGGTACCAAGTTACCGCTAAAGGGTTGGCCCATGGCTAATACAGTAGGCTTTGATACATAATTCTCTGATACGCTGACGTCACACGCACACTTGCTTACCTTGCCCTGTGGGTGGCAACAGGGATGAATAATACCGTTCATGTCGAGGTATAGATTATCAAATTCCATCCCATTGGGATTCGCGCCCAAAGTGTTGATGGGAATAGGGTGTCCATTGACAATGGCGGGCTGTTCTTCGACGACATCGTCGGTAATCTTGGGATACTTGCGCACTAACCATCGGAAAAACGACGGAACCCCCATAATAGGACGAGATACGTCAGTGGTCAATTCAACAGGAGCAGCAACGCCTTATGCTGTACCAACTATGCCGGCGAGAAATAAATAATCCTGGCAGGTAATCTTAATCCTAGGCAATGAGCTGGGTGGCCACAAAGCAAAGTAAGAAAGAAGCAAGTGGTGAGATGGTAGAGCAAGGGCGAATGTGTCTGCTCTGGCTCACATCCAGTGTAGAAACAAGAAGCGTTAAAGAGCAACGCCAAGGTCATCTGTGCGATCAAGAGCAACAACCAGTTGATGCGTGCTGCGATCGCAGAAGGGTAACGCGGGCTCCGTGGCTTGTGGCGCGTGTCATCGTCAGTTTTTTTGCAGCTGCCAATGCGTGAGGTCAGCCAAGGTGGTGGTTTGGTGGGTCCTTTTTTTTTTTGTCAATGACAAAGCGCTGGCCTGGTGATATCTCGGCTGACTGTATTCAGTCAAAGGTTCTTCAAAGTCAGCGGCGGGCTTAGGTAAACACCTGGTGGAACTCAGTCATTAGCCCCTTTTTGACGCCGCTGATGCACCCACCTAGCTAAAACGTCAATCCTACTTTGGTCTTTAGCAGGTGTACACGAATGCAACTAACCTAACCTAACCATGGCTACCCCGCATTCCAAGTCTCCGCGTTCCGCGTCCAGTGCGCCACCAGACGCTGTCATGCCGCCGCCACCGCTACCTTTACCGGCACAGCCCACAGCAGCGGCGGCAGCGGATTCAGCTGGTGCACCGACCATCTCGCGCGTAGCGATTGCCGAGTTTCTGTTCAAAGCTCCGACCAAATGCATCCGCACGAACCAGGACGTTGACACTTGGCTGCACTCCAAGGCGTTTGCCTTTCTCATGACCTTTTTGGGCCAACTGAACGAGAGCGTGCAGGGTCTCACCAACTCGTACTCTTGCCCAGTGTCCCTGGTCCTCACACGGATTATCGTGATGCTGGACCGCGTCAACGGGCTAACCGATCAATTTCCTCCACAGGTGTCAACTTCATCACGGTATGGGAACCCTGCGTTTCGGCCGTGGATGGATGCGCTCAAAAAGGTATGGCCAGCGGACTGGGTATGCTCCCAAAGGAATATTGTGAAAGCCTCGTTGACCATCCGTTTGGTATGCATTATATCCACTTGGCCTGTGGGCAGCCGAGCCATCCGCCCGAGATATGCAGCTGGACCCAGGGAATTTGTGCCAGCTTTTTTTACTGAGTCTAATAGTTGCTACTTGCTCATCACTAACCCTAGCCTACAACCATTACCTCGATGCTTCTGTATTCTGGGTCCATGCTGAGCTAGGAGGCAGCAGCCTTGCACGCGGAACACCTACCCTCGGACGCCCAGCCTGCTTTGGTCGAGCTTGAAGCGTACTTTACGGGAGCCTTTGGCAACGAAACGCGAATTGATTACGGCAGTGGCCACGAGTTGTCATTTCTGGTGTGGTTGGTCTGTTTGGATCGACTTGGGTTCTTTCAGCCCGAGGACCGTGTGGCCCTGGTCACGCGGGTGTTTGCCAAATACCTTGAGGTTGTTCGTCGCCTGCAATTAACTTACAAGCTAGAGCCAGCGGGCAGCCATGGCGTGTGGGGTCTGGACGACTACCAATTCGTACCTTTTATCTTTGGTAGCGCGCAGTTTATCGGTAGGTACTGGCCTGTTGTGGCATTCTAAAGTAAGGTCTCAGGTTACTGACGTTTGGTACCAGCCATCATGGTATGCCAGCCTATCTGATGGCTAACGCTGTATGGCCCATACCTGGGGTCCGAGCTGCTACACCTGGGTGTCATTAGGGTCAGTCCATAGTAAACCTGCGATTATTGCGGACAAGGGTGTCGCCAATGAGCTGGCATCCGAGTACATGCTCATGCGATGCATTCAGTTCACCAACGAGGTAAATGGCGGACCTAGTGTCCATTAGCAAGGCCCTGAGCTTTACCTGCTTAGCAGCGTGATATGAGTTGATTTCGTGATATTCTTGAACGAGACCCAAAAAGCTTAATCCAATCTGACCACCTGTGATAACCATTAAAAAATTTTTTGACTCTCTGCTGAGTACCTTGGGTACGCTACGGTAGGTCAAAACCGGCCCATTTTTCGAGCACTCGCCAACGCTGTACAGCATTTCGGGGGTTCCCTACTGGAAAAAAGTGAACCAAGGGCTGCAAAAGATGTACGTAGGGGATACCCTTTCCAAGTTCCCCGTGGTGCAGCACCTGCCATTTGGCAATCTATTGCCGTTTGAGCGAATATAATTTACTAAGCTATATCCTGCTTCATCTGCCGAGCCATGGTAAAGGTGTGTACATAGCGGTCCAATACATGTATAACAGCGTGGGTTTTATCTTTTGTTGCTTCTGTATCAGACATTGCCACAGCTGTGACTTGTTTGTGACATTCCGTTAGCTTTGAGGAGACAGCCATTGGTATTCTGCACCTGGTGCGTAAACCCGGGGAGTTCTCCAGCGAGACAGTGCAGTTGGCAAAACTCTCAATGCACGATAAGGTCAGCTTGGCGCAGCCTCGGGTTCCACCCGAAAACCCGGCCGTTTGCAATAAATTTCCTTATATCCATGCAGTCGCTAAAGGGACACATTACGAGGACGGCGCCTGAGTTGCATGCCACATTTTATACAGCAACATCGGCGGAAAGGGTGAGCCAAAGAGCTGGCCTAAGGAGCCATCCATTGCTTGCATGGCAGGGCTGTCCAGGGCGTCCTTGCTGTTGTCACTGAGGCACCACCTGCAACAGCCACGATGGTCAAAGCTGGTCTAAGCTCGGGGTGGGCCTTGGGGACCTCGCGCAATCACATCCGCTTCACAGGGCTGGGTACCACAGTATCGCTATCCTTAGCCGTCACCCACTCGGTGAGCGACCGGCTTGCCTGCTGGTTGCGCAGCGCCAACTTTAGTGCCCATAGACGCCACGATGCCCCTGCCTTGCGGTGCGCACTCCAGCACGCCCCGGTAATGGCCTCCACCACGTCACAGAGGGATTACCCTAAGCCGGTGCCACAGCGTCGATTTCATCCTGCCACAGGTCCTGGCCATGGCATACCAGCTGTAGCCACCCAGCGCCCAGCGCGCTTCACCTCATGGCAACAAGGGTCGTTTCCTTTTCGCCGTCCTCTTTTTCGGCCCGTTTTTCCTATCCGTAAGCCGAGAGATATTGGACATGTGTGGCGAATTCATGGTACACAGGTCCCAGTCCGGTCATCGGGCCAATGATAACGATGGCCATGGTGGCACTGGAGCGGTCTGCTAGCGTGTGTTCACTGGTTTCCGCTCGAAGGCCAACAATCACCATTTTGGCAGGCCGAGCATGCCTCTTCCCTTAGTTATCCGCACTTTCTTTCCATACGCCGAGATATATTTGGTAGGTGTGGTAAATTCGGGATACACAGGGCCCAGTCCAGTCATCAGACCAATAGTAACGACGACCGTGGTTGCACCATAGAATTCTTTTTGTGCGTCGCTCGCTGCCCTCTGTCTAATCCTAGGCCACTTCGGCTTTCACCACGATTCATAGCCATAATGAACCAGCTTACCATGATGCCCACAAGCACTGGGCGTAAAAAGGCCAACATCCTATTCACTAGGCTCCAGTCCTTGGTTGGTTTTTCTGCTTTTTCGTTGAGCTCATTGTTATATAAATAGTGGTGCTGTTTCCACCTTGAGATCTCCTGCATTCACTGCTGGCTTCTTTTGCCTTACTCGCCTACTTTTGACCCTACCCACACATTGTGTACGTGTTCTCTCGTATCGTCTTCCTGCCCTCGCCTGCCCTGCTTAACGTGACCATGCAGCTGGTATCGCTTCAGTCGCTGCTGGTGCTGACGCTGCCTGCCCTGTCTGCCAGTCTGCCCCAAGGCCAGGTTTCCAATGCTGCTCCCGCTGGGCATTTACTGCACCGCCGAATCAACAATGGATCTCCTTTGGAATTGCTTGAACAGGTGATGTCTGAGGCCTACGGTTATCCTGAGATGTATTTTTCAAACAAGGAATATGACGCACCAGCCAACAACCAAGATATATCGGACCCTAATACTAAGCTTAGAAATGGTGTGTTCCGGCATCCAAACGAAGAGCGGTTTTATGAGCAGCTTCTTGACATTATCAAAAAGTCAAAAGACCAATGGAGATCAGAGGAGCATAGGATCGCATTGATGCAATTGTGCGCCACAGCTCTGGCAAAAGTGAAAGAAGAGAAGAGTGGCCCCATGGAATACGATATCATGTTTGCTAAACATTTGACCGCTACTATTCTTCTCGATATTAAGGATGAAAAGCTACGCGAGGAAATAGTAGGCTTCGCGCGTGACACAATTGGAATCTTTAACGAGACTGGTTTCCCGCGTGACGTTGCGGAAGCTATTGCTGAAAAAACCCCCTCCACTGTATCTGGAGATTTCCCGGAGCAAAAGCAAGCATTATATTATTTCCTCCGCTATCATGTTTTTGGGTATGCTATCGAATCCACTGAACGGGCTGATGAAATTATTATGTCATTGATATCTGGTAGTTCATCAGATAGAGCTGGATTGGTGATTCAACTAGTGGATGAGCTGGCTTCCGATTATCATACTTACCATATCAAAAGGGCTATCCAGCAATCATGAGATGTTCCTTCAATACCTCGTCGCATACTGTAGTCACAACGCGCATGGTTTTTTATCACCACTGTGATTACCCATTACATTGCCTAGCATGGAGTGTGCTTGCTGCATTCCTGCTTTGTTGTTTGAATAAATGCCTTGGCAGTCTGTTCACTGTCTCTTTCTTTACGTTCCTCCCTATTGGCATAACTCTAGTTGGTATTGACGCTGTAGCAATGAGAATAGCCACGATATTACCATGGGTGGTCATTGCTCTATTCCCAATGCCATCGAGTCATGCTAGTCACATGTGCTATTGTAAAGAGCGACAAATGCCATGAGCTCATGCTACCTCTTTACTCCGACACCCAGCCAACATCAGACCAGAGTTCTTTGCTCTAGTGACAGGCGATAAAGGAATAAAAGTAAGTAGAAGCGTTGGATGTAGGTAAATATCTCAACATGCTTATGAAATTCAGCGTAGAGGGCTTGTAAGGGCCTGGTGAATGCATCGAATCATTTTTGTATTAGGTGGCATCTATTAGTATCTTAGTTGCATAGCTTATTAATTAAAAGATAATCGGTTGAAAATACAAGATAGTTATCGGGTATATGTAGCTGCTTACTTGACCTTTGGTTGAACAGTTCTGGTGTCTTTTAGGATCTTATCATTCACCACTGCTGTTGGGACATCGCCACCAGCTGCTGCAGTCACAAGGATGGATCCACCAAGCAATTGTGCAGTGCCGCCTTTGACATCAGCAGACACCATGTTGCTCCTTCACTATCGACTAATTGTGGCATTCAGCCTTGATATTTCGCTGCCGCTTCTTTTTGGGGGAAGGCCGAGACTTTGCATTGTAACTCTTTGAAATAAGCAGCATATGATCGATTAAACGACACAGACAGTAGCCCTACTCTACGCCCTTGAAGGTCTCCTCGTTACCAGCTGTGCGATCGCCCAGCGCTTTTCGTTGTTGCAGTCACTGCGTTTCTGCAAAAATGCCTCGGGCTTGTCGGCGTTAAGTGGTGGTCACGCTGCAGCTTGTGGTGTGGTACACACAGCTAATTTTGACCAGAAAAAGTTAAAACGCCGTTATTCACCACCGTATCGAATAAAAAAGCAGTAACAGCGGTCTACGCCCATGGACAGGTATTGAAAGGAGACGAGTGAGAGTGATAAGGGTGATAGAAGCTAGTTGTCAGGTCATGGCGTGGGCTGAACACGGTGTGCGTGTGCTTTTGGGCGGGTTAGTGTGAGTCTAGTGATAGGTGTGCGCCTAATCGAGTAAATGACATCATTGGCTACGCCTAAGGATTGACAGCAAAAAAAAACCATGACCCGAGCAGCTGAGTGCGTCAGACCTGGTTCTAGAAATAGATAGGTACGTATCGATTACAGCATTGCTGAGCGTCGAGCTCTATTGTTGTTACTTGGCACCTAGCTTAAAACTGAAAGTATCCTGCCTACGCTCCATAGTTTCGGTTGGGCATGTGCATGAGGGTGTACGGAGGTTATTTAAACCCCCCCCACTGGCCCTCCTATTCAACGCTCTTCTCGGGCTCAAGTATCACTTGCAAAGATATCTTTAGCTGAACAAAAACTATTTCTTGCTTTACTCGCTGCTACTATCTCTTATCCTTTGGACCTATTTATTGACGTTTAGCACCATGAGTTTGAACAGTCATGCCAACAATCGCCAGCCAATGGCAGCCACCACTGGCAGTGCTTCCGCTCAACTCCTGGCCAAACGACAGCGGTTGCTTGGAGCTCTCCAGACCTCCACCCACTGGCTCGATGCCTGTTTCACAGTGCCTATCCCGTTCCCGATCTCGTTGGCGGTGAGCCCGTTTCGGCACTTTTTCAACAATCTGATTGTATTTATGGGACTCGTTGGGCGTAGCGTCATTCGTTCACCTTCGCGACAGCACCCATCGTCCGCTGTTTCTGGCGACTCGAGCTCTGCTCGCCGGCGCCGAGAGTTCAAGGGCACAGAAGTCACCATTGGAGCGCGCACTCTCATTGGGCTTATTCCTGGCCTGGGTGACGTCGTATCATTTGCACTCTCGATGTATCCCGTGTATCTGGTGTACCAGATGGATCCCCCGGCCAGCTTGCTGTGGTGGATGGTGGTGACGCGGCTTATTGACCTGGTCATCGGTGCAATTCCTATCCTTGGGGACATGCTCAGTGCTGCGTTTAAGATCAATCTGTGGTCGTATCGCATGGTAAAACGGTGGGTTGACAAGGAAGCTGAAAAAGCTGGTCAGACAGACGAAGGTGATCAGCTGTCACCACCAGCCGCGAAAAAGGTCAAGCTTACCGACGGTGGCAGTGCTCACCAACAGAATATAGCCATGACTCCCAGCCCTACCTCCTCAGATTTCGAGCCAGATATCAATCGAGATTCAGCTATAGGCGGGTCAGCGGCCGGCGTGAGTCAACAGCACACAGACTTCAAGGATGTGTAGTTGAAAAGTGGGCCTGCGAAATTCATGAATTGTTCAATGGTAACTTTGGCGTAGCAAAAACACTCTTCAAACTGTCAGAATGGTCTCCAGCTGGTTTGTTTTCCACAATAAATGCCCACTTTGTCGTGATGAATGCCTTATTGAAAGGAGGGCCATTATTTGGTTGGGTGTTTTAACCCAGAGGCAGTCAAGTCTCGGCCGCTGGCAAGTCTGCCTCTCCAAATACGCCCTTGGCAAGGGTAATTAACTGGTCCAGCTCTTCCACAACGTTACCCAACCCGGCGGCATAGGCGTACCAGTAAAACGTGCTCAGTGCATGGCTATGAGACTCCTCAATCTGCTGGCTGTGAAGCCAGGCACCAGGGTCTTCAAAGTATGACGGTGATTGGCCATATGGTTGCAAGCACTCACTACGGTGGCCAAGGTGTGACGTGGCGTTGGCGTTATGAAAATGGTGGCCGGGCACTCCGGCATTAGAACAGCTTGTAGCATGGACCTGCTCTCGAATTGTATTATGAATACTCTGAATTAATGTGTGGCGCAATGCCTGCATGTTTGGTAGGTGGGACGGCAGGGGCTGCCGATGACGAATTGTTCGCGATAGAGCGTTTAGGTTGTCCAAGATGGCTTCAATCATGTCCACCCGAGCTCGGAGATGAACCGGTTGAACTAATACTGCGTGAACCGAGGAGGAGATGTAGTTGGTGGCTAAATTGGCCGACACCAAGCGACTGACAATCTGCAAAAGTTTGGCAATCACATGCCAGTACACCGTTTTGGAAAATTTCACCGTGCGCCCGGGCTCCAAGTAGGCATCCAGTAATAGCTCTCGGGCATGGTACAGAATTGTTTGGTCGTTGCGGACCCGCAGCCTAAATTCCTGGTTGAGGTGGTAGCAGCGCTTCAGGTAATTCATCGGTGGCGGAAATGACGGTGGAGCATCATGGCGCACGGTTTGCGAAACGAACGGATGCAACCCGCACAAGGACGCTTTGTGAGAGGATGGGTACACCTCAGGCAGCCATAGTGAGCCGTCCTCCGCTAGTGGATGAGACAGCAATGGTGCTGATAAATCCAGCCGATTCACCTTGTGGTTATACCACTGCTGGTCAATCATCAGGGGCGGATTGGCCTTTAGTGACTCTCGAAAATAGAAATTCTCGGAGTTCATCAGAGGGTGCGTGAGCGCTTTGTGGGTGTTGTTTAAGATCAACAGCCCTACGTCATCCGCCACGCTGGCCAAGAGCCGTCGCACTTCGGACCGGGCACTTTGTGACCAAAACCACGAATTGCCCACCAACGCCACGGTAATGGCCGCCATAAGCGTCCAAAGATGGGTGTACACCACCACCAAGAGGTCGCTGTCTTTGCGAGTTCCCAGGTAGACCAAGAAGACTGTATTGGTGTAGAGCGTCATGGCCATGACCCCAGCCTTGGCGTGGCGCGTGAAAATAACCACGTAGAACAGCGGTACTGCCAACGTTATGGACACCACAGCCAGCCCATAGGCATTGCCGTTCGTAATGTACCACGCGACGATGGACATGGCGGCGGCCACCAACGTTCCCACAGTACGGTAAATTGACATGCGAATGGTGGACCCTATAGTCGGGCTCAGCACAATCAAGACAATGATGGGTATCCATTGCAGCCGGTGTTGTTGGTAAAATCCCATTGATGAATCAAACCAAGCAGGAAAGCAGAGCAGCGTCATTAGGGTGGCAAATTTGAAGGCAAATTGGAACGTGTGCGACCGGATTATTTTGATTACCCGTCGAGTCAGCCTATTGCCAAACCTAGGCTGATGCAAAGCGCGTCGTTCCGATGGTCCTGTGTAATAGTCGCTCGTTGGCTGTGTTCCAAGGTCAGCACAAGTGACGTCGGCGTACGCTGGAGCAGATTGTGTGCTTGGCGATTGATGCGCCTGGCTGGAACCCTGCAGAGTAGTTTTAGGTAAAGGGGCGCTGTGTGACCTCGACGCGGGTGTTAAGGAAGGAGCAACGGGAGAATACGTGTCGTGGTCAGCCCTCGCTATGGGAGCGCTGTCCTGGATGACGACACTGAGGTTTAACGCCCGATAGACGAGGGCCTGCAGGCGTGCCCACTGTATTTTCATGGCCGCTGTATGGCTGGAGACTATAACCACGCCGGGCTGGGCTTCGGCCAATTCGATTGTATCCTGAGTCGAGGCACTCGCCATGCTTGTGTCGGTACTTTGCATGGTATCCATTTTCCAGCGGACAAAGAGCCAAACCAAGCATGGCTGTCTTTTGGGTGTGTAGTCAGCCTGGGCGAAAGAGGAGTCGTGGGCAGCAGCGAACCAGGGTCTGGAAGTGGCAACCAGACGCCAGCGTTTCATCTGTGCGCCAGCCAACTGCAGCGTATGGGTTTCCAGCAGCAAATTTACCAAGAGCACCGCCACCCGGCGGAGACAAAAGAGAAACGAAAATACAACAAAGCAATCGTCATGCATGATCGCCACTAACTGGTAAAGTGATGCGTCCTCAGGACTGCGAGGGGTGTTGCCAGCCATTCCATCGGGTGGCAACCCGGCCCTTGTGGCTAGCGGGAATCGTGGTGGATTTCTGGGAGAAGCGTCGTAGCGTGAAGCCAAGCAGCACATGCTGAACAAGGCCTGCAGGTCTAACCGGTCAAATCGCACGATGGCTTGCTGAACCTTGTCCACAAAGGAGTGGAGTGGCAAGTGAGTGTAGCTGTGGGCGGCAGGTGCATTGGCAGCGCTCGTGGTGCCTGTGGGTGAATGGCATAGCAGTAGGCCATCCATGCTGGAACAGGACTGCGCATACGAATGCGTTCGAAACAACGTCTCGGCGTTCAGTGGCATACCCGAAGTGCTGGCTGCTTCATTTTCGTGGCTGGGATGCTCAGCTGTAGCACCTAAAGGCACTGCTTCGGTGGCGTTGGGCGATGGCGAGGGCCAAAATGTCCATGACCGTGTAATGGGGTGCCCACGCTGGGAATGAGACTGCCAGTAACGTCGCAACCAAGCCAAGAGACGCAGAATAACTTGTGGCAGATGGCGGCCTTGTTGAGTTTTGGCCATACCTAGTTGGCTTGCCACCCAACTCTGGTGGTAAATGGCCACGGCGGGGGCTACCAGCGACAGCGTTTTGGCCACCATGGTACTGCCGTCATGCAGGTCATTGGTGCCCGCGACTAACTGGTGCAGACTGTAATCCAGGATCATTTCACAAAGCGTACGGAGCTCCTGCACCGCAGGGTTCAACAGCTCCACCATCTGCGTCTGCAGCTGCGGGTGCGTATGGCGTGCTTGGCGTATGGGGTAGTGTAGCACCGCATCCAACTCTTGCCATCGGGTCCGAGCGGGGAGATGTAATGCCTGGCGCAGGCGTGCTTTGAATTGCACAACTTGGTTGGTGGGGTCAACGGATGCTGAAAGGGAAACCTCTGTCAACAATGCTTGAGCCGAAGCTGCGTCTTGCGGTCCCTGTGGCAAAGTATGAGCCGTGCCAAGGGCTATATGCATACTTTCTAATTGTTGCCCAATCTCGGTCAAGGTTTGCTGCAAGGTTCGAAAGTCTTTGGTGCAATACCGGGAGTAGGTCAGCTCGTAGGTGGCGCCGCAAATACTTTGACCCATGCGGTCGACAGCATTGCGCATGGCAGTACTGGCATCGGTGGACTCATAGGCGGTCGGCCAGGACAAGTGTATAAACTGACCAGCAATCGTATTCACAGCATTCCACGTCTGGCAGACTGCAGTCAACAAGATGCCTTCAATATTGTACGCCGCAGTGATTGGAAAAAAGGCAAGGCCTACGGTTGCTGCGATACCAGTCCCAACGAGAAAGGGCTTGATCAACGGCCACACTTGGTCAAAATATTGGCCCGTGGCGTCCACGTTGTACGTTAAATTGGTAATCAGCGGCACGCCAAAGAAGACGCACGGTACAAAATACCGAAAGGACTTGGCTCGAAACAGCCCTGCAATGAACAGGCCACTGAATAGCCACATTCCCAACAGCGCCCGCCCGCCGTGGCTGCTGTCGGGTTCATGGTTGCGATTGAAGACGTCCACCGTGAAGCGGGCCAGCATTCCAAACAGCAACGACGCAACAATACCCGTGGATGCCAGCAGGATCAGTCGAATGTGCGCACCAAGCGTCATGCTGCCGCACAGAAACGCCACTGGAAACGGAATGTAGTAGAGGGCCTCGCCCACCCATTGCGCCACAGGAATGAGAAGTACCAACACGCATGCAATGGCAAACATCACAATGGCTCGCAAAAGCCGTGTTGGAGCACCTGGTTGCCTCAATTGATGAGACACAGCGCGCCCTTGTTCCGCTACCCAGGCTTTGGCCCAAGCCCACGCAGGAATGCGGGCCAGCAAGGCTTTCCCAGAGCCGCTGGCAGTGGTGCAGAAGGAGGATGCAGAGCGGGGACATGGTTGGATTCCACGGTCGATTTCATGGTTTATCGATGGGTGAGGTGCGCCTCTGGAACCCATGAAAGAGGAAAACGGCTATACCAACGCTTGGCGCCCGCAGTAGGGCAGGCACACCTCAAGAATAGATCTAGCGTGTACTCCCACAAGTCAATACATGTGGCAGACACTACAGCACGGGTTAACCCCAGCTGCTTACAATACAGTCCTTCCCCCGCCTCTCTAAGCCACCAACCCCTTATAAAGCATAAATCTCCGGTAACCATGTGCGTGGTCACGCGTGCCTGCCTACCTTAACGGGCCTATGGCCATCGGTATAATGCAGCTGCCGACGACCAGAATGAAACAAAAAACAAGAGAACTCTTGAAAGACAGCCAGCTAGATTAGACGAGCTCACATTAAATATTCTACCAGCATTTTTATGGTGGTAGTTTTTTGCTTCAGTGTGCTAATATCGGCCGATACTCAAGTGGCGAGGCAATTTTTCTTGCTCCAATCACCGCTTGCATGATCTTGCATGCATTTGGACGTTTTCATTTCTCTCGCCCATTCTCCTTACTGCAAACTCACGAATGACACAAGTTTTATCAAAGCCCCTGCCTGGTGTCACCGAACGCACTTCTCACGTGCGCTGAGACATCCGAGGAGAAACCAGAGGTCGCGGCAGTAGCAAAAATTTTGTTGGGGGTCTTTTTCCCAGCGCTCCCTCGCACTGCAAAAGAGCTCAGAATGGTTCGAGCAAATATTCGGGGAAATAGCACTGAACAACTGCTGCCTGCTGACCTTGGCTAGTGTCAAACCCCAGTGAAGGCAAGGGGCACCCTGAATACGTAGTACCGCATTCATGATGTTGCGCTGAAGAGCGGTCCTTTGAATTGGTAGTTTAAGGTAAGTCGATCCGAGATGATCACAGCCATATGGATGCCATGAGGCCCTTGCAATCATGACACGCCGATGCACGCATTATTGCTTTACGTCAGCCCCCTCAACCATGCTACACCACTACCAGAGTAATTGAGCCATGTGACGGCTAATTTTAGATGCGATTGGAAGGGAGGGCATTACACTTCCTTTACCCATCCATGCGTCCGCCTCGAACTCAGGCTGTCATAATAGCACTGGCCCCTAGAAGCGATAGGTGTAGGGCTCGAATGTAATAAAATTTAGGCAACGAAGTATTGGGCAGCATCGAAAATAACTTTGATGCCATGTCACATAATTTCCAGATCGGCGCCGCGGCCGACTTCCCCCTACCTGTTGGGACTTGGCATGGTAGCTAGCAACAGTATGATCGCCATGGATGTGCTAAATCCCTGGGTCATTGGTGAACAAATACCAAAGGTATACGGATACAACCACTACTGCTAATCCACATAGGAATGTTGTCATGCCGCCAAGAACTGCAGGGCAAAGGGGACGGGAAGGGGTGGAGGCGCACACCCACTGCGGATAGCGACAAGACCAATGGGTAAAAGTGCCAATATCAAGCTTTTGGCTGCTGGTAACAGTGTAGCATGGTCGATACTCTTGGCGGCGAGGTAGTTGACTCTACGCAATGGCTTATCCGGCTTTGTTTTCTGATTCACAAGAACTTGGAGAGTGTGCAGCATGTCTAGAGCTCGTGGGGGTATTTTTTCTTTAATGGCCAGCATTCATAAATCGACGGCTTGGCCACGCCATCACTCCCATTCCATGGTTGAACTTTGTGAATGGCAATCAAAACAGCAACAGTGACTCTCTTGATGACCAAACCTGCCATACCGTAGACCTTCCCACCAGTGTGCCTTGGCATCTTTGCACTGTCTCTATCCGTGCATACAGCCAGGATGGCGACAAGCAGCCTACTCACTGGTCTACCGAGTTCATGGGCTTTGGTCCAGCAGTCACCATTCCGTATAAATAAAGCCTGGAGTCTTGCTCTTCTTTGCATCAAGGTAATACATTCAGACCAGTCACGATGATTTTCATGCCAGCCAATTTCCTTGTCTGCAGTGTGTGCATCATAATTCATTTCAATGGGCCATGTATTTTCTTGGCGTTTTACACTGCGCATGAGCGCTTGACAAATTTGTTTTTTGCCACTGAACTACTTGTGTCGCTGTTTTGATCAGGTCTAACAGTTGCATGCTATTTCAACGCAACTCAACGTATTACATCATTTTACTACACATTTTCATCCCTGACGGCCATCGACTCGGTATCGAATAAGGTAGGTGGTGCGGATCTATTCACTTTTCGTCAGAGCGCTATACCCACTTGCCTTCCAAGGTCCGCGCTTATCAATCAGTGCGGTATAAGTTAAACATCAGGGTTTAGACTCAATTCATGCCAGGGGATGCGATCAAAATAGAAAAATGGGCAAAGCGTATAAAGCTACCACCTGTGAGCTTGCATGACGGGCGCTTACCCGAAGCAGGACTGGCTGGCAGATGAAAGCATCCACCAAAACGATTATGTTTTAATCTTTGTCGGTCTCAATAGTTATTATGTAATGGCAACAGCCTGTAGCGTTGGCATTGCAATTTATTGAGTGGCCCTTGCTTAAAGACAACAATGTATTAGGCATCCTTCCTAATTTTATTCAACTGTGACTGATATTTTAGTTGCATGGTAATTAGCGGCGGAATGTTCGAGTTTGACTGACACGTTTTATTGTCACCACCCCTGTCTCATCTCTTTTGCATCTATGTCCTTACTCTTAGCCATGCTCCACGCTGTTGAGAACCAAGGTCGCGACAATGATTACGAGGTGCATGGGCTGGCCAAATTCAACACTCAGCCAGCTGGTACTGCTCCCTGGAACGGGGTGGGGGTACGCTTTCCCAAGAGTCAGCCCAAGTCGGTTACGTTTGGCGACTGCCCGCCACTGCCTGTCGCATCCACACAACACAGCCATGGCCGCCATCAGCGATCCGCAAGTTGCCATACAAGCCGCAGTGCCGGGCCAGCGTTAACATTCATCACGGAACTTGCCTCGGAGCTCCCCGATCGGTCTAGCGATCTATCAGCGCCTTCATTGGGGCATGGGAATCAGCACTCTGGATTGAGTACATCAACTGCGTCTATCCGTCGGCTTTCACGGGCTAAGCAGCGGTCCCTATCCTTGGGCAGCATGGCAGAATTTTCCATGGTCATGAATCAAAATAGGACGTCATGGCGATCCACTGGAGCGAGTCGACATGATGATGGCAATGGGCGGGATTACCATCTACCCTATCGTAACTCGCACTTGACCGTGACAATGGCGCCAGCCGAGCCATCTCATATGGAACTACCAATTCTGCCACCCATTCTCGCACCCTCGACGTCACTAGGCACTCAGCCTGCTACTCTATCAGAACCTTGCAATTCCCAACAAAGAGCTCCGCAGCTCGGCACTGCCACTTCTATTGGATATAAGAAATGTGGCCACAGCATGACTACTGACCTGACCTCGTCACCACCACTGCACCACAGTCCGGGCGCTTTAGCCAAGATGTTGGCGTTACAGCCCGGGGACCAACCCATTCGCCCGAGTTCAGTCCACAAAGAACGGCATTGGGTGTCGCTACTATCTCATGACAACACCCAAGGTCGGGATGGCCTGAACTTAATCAGTGACGACGATAGGTCTGATCGCGACACCTACCCTCAGCTGTACCGGCAGTCAGCGCCTTCTCTAAACGAAGCCACCCAGCGACTTGGGGCCAGCTCTGATGGGTGCGGGTGGCGGTGGGGTTTGCGATTAGGCCGACGGGCGGGGCATTGGCTTGCTGCTCGACGGGCAGCAGTTGTGATGCCCTTAACCAGTTCTGGAGCAAAGGGCCAATGGCTGAGGTGCATCCTCATTTACGCCATCACCTACGCCCTTTGCCTGATACCTACTGTCGCCGAGTGGATTGGCAATTGGACCTACCTTACAGTATACACCACGCTTTTCATGTCCACCGCACCCACTGTGGGTGCTCACCTAGCCTTGGTGGGTCGGGGTTTTCTCGGGGTCATTAGCGGTGCGTTGGTATCGTTGCTGGCAAAGTGTACAGCTCACGAACTGGACAAACTCTGGGACCGTGATTCCCCCGTCGAAGGATACATCATACTGGGCCTGTGGTCCTTTGTGTCGCTGTACGTGGCATGCTATTTTCGCGGGAAAAGCGACCGCAATTACGTGCCTGCTTTCCTATTTTCCAACGTGGTTATCCATTGTTTAACCCAAGACGTAAACCAATACGTTGAGCCCATACCAGCGGTGTGGGCCATGGCCAAACCGATGCTGTTGGGCGTCACACTCACGCTGATATTAGGGCTGATCCTATTCCCCACCACAGCCATGGCCAAGGTAGAACGCGTTAACTTGAATGCTTTGTGCCAAATCCTCAACGTGCTGGACTTGACCACGAAATCGTTTCTGCTGGACCAAAGCACCAATAACTTGGCAGTGAAAGACCTAGAAGGCCACATTGCCACCGTGCGCAAGACCGCTGCCACCTTGCAAATGGCAGTCACGGAGGCCCAGCTCGAGATGTCGTACTCCCATCATCGTCCCGCGGACTTTGCAGAGATTCCGGGAGTGATTCACAAGGTAGTGCAGCATATGGGTAGCATGGTCTTGTCAGTTAAAAATGAGAAATCCCTGTTGACCAATAGCTCCGCAAAGCACATGTCCTTTGCCAAGCTGCCAACTACTGATCAATTCTCGTACCTGCCGGTGCTGTCCCCTCGCCTTGATACCACTTTGATACCCAGTCAGTCGCTATTGAGCTCGGCCTCCAAAGGCAATCCGAGTCACCGCCATCTAGAAAACTGTCAGTTTCTCCAAGTGCTGGAGTCATTACGACCCACCATACTTGAACTGGCGTACTTGTGTGAGCTGGCCCTGGACCAGTGTGCCTTCGAGTTAATTACGAGTTGTGTCACGCTTCAAAATCCTTCCACGTTGTATCATGCCCTGCGGTCACTGCCCCAGCAGCTCTTGATTAACAGCCAGTCTCTCTTGGTGAACAAGCATGCGGCCACCCACACCAAGCGTTCAACTCGTTCCTGGATAAACAGGCTCCGCGGATGGATTCATTGTGCTTCGTCTTCTCCCAATGCGGGCGACCCACAAGCTCCAATGACATTGTCAAATCCATTTGCGGGCAATCAGCAACCCTTGCCAAGGGCGCCAAACTCTCATGGGCAGTCTACCACCGATGATTCAATGGATCTTGAACGAACGTTGACCTTAACCCAACTTTTCCACAAGTCACCAACCCCATCAGATGACTCCAGTGAGAGTCTTAACTCTGGTAAACACTCACCAGCCCCATGCCACCATTTTCGCCCAACGAGCAAATCAGCCACAGGGTCTAACTTGGCCTTGTCCAATCTGGACGAATTTCTAACCCGGGTATACCAAGCATTGGACCGGTTTGATCGTCTAGATACCATGTCGATGCTCCGGTCGTATCATCAGGCCAACCAGTTATCGAGCTTTGAGAGCCTGCCATCGATCAACGAGTCCGCTTCTACTGACTTTAGTCCAGCAGGGGAACTGGACTCTACTTACCTGCACTCAATGTATCCGGCAGATGACGGTGAACCCTTTATGATATTTTTCTTTCTGTTTAGTCTCCGCGAGACTGTGCTTTTGCTGGTCAAATTGCTGACCCTGATGCGTATCTTCAAGGAACGGCAATCCGCGCGACGCCGACTCTGGTTAGGATTTGTCAGTCATTTCTGGCGTTCTATGACGACCAAAGCTTTTTATCAACGACCATGCAGCAAATCCCAGCCAGTAACCGATCCCAATATTAATTATTGGCATGCAAACACGAGTACCCTGTGGCCCACACCTGCTGGCTCTAGTTCCAGTAACCATTCATCAGGACCCTGTCTGGATACTTTATATCCTCCTTTGGGTGTATGGGCTCGATGGTCATCTTGCGTTCAGTGGTCCCGTCGACACGTGGGGTATTGGATCCGCCACCAACTTCGACATGTTCAAAGGTGGTACCAGAGCCCACAGTCCCGGTACGCAGTGCGACTGTCGCTGACTTTGGTTCTACTCTGCGTGCCTGCTTGGCATCCTGCCACCATTGCCACCTACCAAGTCCACAAACTCTCATGGGTCCCGCTGACCGTGTGCGTGGTCTCTAACCCCACGGTGGGCCAAACCATGATGCGGTCTATTTACCGAATCACAGGCACACTTCTGGCTTCCGTCTATGTTATTGCTTGTTGGTATCTGACAGGAGGAAATGTGTACGCCATCTTTGTGTGCAACATTCTTTGGGCTTTGCCTTGCTTTTATGTCATGCTATTCACAAAGTACCGTAGTGTTGGCCTTATTGCCATTATTGTCAGCTTGGTTATACCATTTTTGGCCTCGCCGAAAGCCAGCGCAGTTCATACCGCGGATGCGCTGCTGGGCAAACGTGTGTGGACGACACTCTTGGGCATCACCATTGCTGGCGTGTTAAGCTATTGGTGGTGGCCGCAGGTAGCAAGGGTGGGCCTCCGCAAAAGGGTAGCATCATTGGTCGACACCCTGGGCAATTTGTATGGGCTATTGGTGGCCAAATTAGCCGTTCCGCCGACTATGAACCCTGAAAACCATTTTTTTCGGTCAGACCCGCCCCACGCGTTGCCGTTGACTCCATCATTCCATCCAACCGATACACCGACGACCTTTCAAGCGTCTGGCAGCAACCAGAGCTCACTGGAGCCATTTCCAGTCATACGTGCTCGCCATCTTAACCAGCAGATCGCAGTTGGCATGCAGCGCGCCCAAGCCATGCTGCTACAATGCAGCGGTTTGCTCGATGATGCCCAAGTGGAACTAAGCCTGCAAGGGCCGTTTCCACATTCGCTGTACGCGCAGATATTGACCAAATTGCAAAACGTTATGTCACGGTTAGTGACGATGGAAATCGCTACCAACTATCTGTCACCACAGCTACATGCTACCATCATCGATCCCTTTCATCAATACGGGCGAAAAGACCTGGTGGCTTCGTTGATGCTAAACTTTCGAACTCTGGCAGACTCGCTTCAAAACGGTGTCCCACTTCCTCCATACCTACCCAGCTGCCAAGCGGCTCACTCTCGCCTGTTTAGCCATGTCCAGGCAGCATTGGTCCAAGAACCGGACCCCAAGCACTGTCATCACAGTTCCTTGGTGCTCGATAGCAGCCAGTGCATGGGCAATGCGCCCCATTCAGATGCCCCTTTCTATTGTGAGTCTTGCAGTCCGACTTTATGGGCTAGCCCAGCATCATCTGCATCCAACCTTTTGGACCACGGGGAGACGCAGACTGAATGCTTGGCAAGTCCAAAGAACCACTCGCCATGCATGCACACGTTGATACCATCCAATCGCTCCTTGAAGCGATTTTACACCAAGTACGTCCAACCGCGGAAGAAGAAAATCAAGTCACAGCGCCAAAGTATTTCCTTGTCGGGTCGGCACGCCAATCGTTCACAGTGCAGTTTCAAGAGCGTGCCTAGCTTGCCCAAAGTGTTCTCCAGCAAAGCCGGCCATATGCTGGGCACCTTTTACTGGATGGCTTATTCTGTGGCCATGCGGTGGGTCATTGAAGAGCTGGATGAAGTGGTAGATCTTTTGCGCCAGATAGTAGGTGAAAACGGCCTTCAAGCGTACCTGGACCCGTTTGTGGACGAGACCATGCCAAAATAAAACGATCTCGTCAGCAATATGGCGCTATGTGGCCATCACTAGTTTAGTGTAGGTACCAAGGCCAGGATTGTCATAAAATTGCCCACCAAATAAAGTGAATTGGGAGGCGCTCATATGCTAGGTTTTTGGTTATGGCTTGGTTCACTACTTTTGACTGTTGCTATTATATACAGTGACTATTTAGCGCTGGGTGCCTTTACAAGTTTGAGAAAAGTACCGATTAGAGGGAATGCTTGGAATGTGGCCTGCTTAGCAGCCGGCACTTCACGTGATACCGCTCCAGTGGGGCAACTCGCTGATGTGAACATCCAACGCGACTATCCGCACCAATTGTGGCATTTTACGCCGGCCATGCATCAGCCGTGGCCAACGCAAAGCGGCCTTGAAACGTTACATGCTTCCATCACTACGCTCTTCTCCCTGCCATGTTGGCCTTTACACTTTAACTTTGCACTCTCTTTTTTTTGCACAACTACGTACACGCACATATACTTGCTTGTATCCACGATCTCATCATGGCGCTTTTGCCTCGTGCTGGCATCGCGATAACTCGCGTTACCCCTGCGCGGCTGGGAGCAACTTTCACTACGTACCGGACGATTGCGACGTCGTCGATGCGCCAAGAAACGGATTCACAAACACCAACGGCCACGGAAACCAAACCACCGACAACGCAAGTTGCGAGCCATGAAGTAGTGCACAGCGATGTAGTCTCGGGCGCACCCGAGGAACTGCGCACTCGTATGGTGCGAATCTTTCGTGCGGCCAAATCTGCGATGCAATCGGGCACTGCCAACACTCGTGCCTGGCGTATTGATTTCGACGTGCTGGACCATGGCGACCGTTGGGAGAACCAGCTCATGGGTTGGGCCAGCAGGTAGGTACAGGTTAGGTCACGGCTCTCAAGCAAAGTTGAGTGAAATAGTAGGCTGCGCTGGCATATTTCTTTCTTAGCTGCACTGCATCCAGTCTAGGCATAGCTTTAGATGGTATCGCCCATGCCATGCATCATTCGATTTACCTGCTGCTTGTCCGCCGTTTACGATTCCATGCGTGACATTACTTGCCCTAATTACTTTGACCGATTAATATTGGTTGCTGGACGGTGTGCGTTTATCAATATGTTTGGCTGGATTGTGGGGACAAAACTGGGTGATAACTACGCAGCGCGGATTACATGCAGGCTGTGCGCATGAAGTTCAAGTCCAAAGAGGCAGCCATTGAGTTTGCCGAAAAGCAGGGCTGGAACTATTACGTCCAGGAACCCAAAGCACGCGCGTTTAAGAAGATGGTGTATGGGGACAACTTTACGTACTCTCCCACAGAACTGCGTCTGGTTCGCACCAAGTAAGCGGCAGGGCTGGGCACCACCAGTGCCTGCGTAAGTAATTACGGCAGTTAGCGGCTGACCATGCATGACGATTTTACTCCATCCCAGCTTATTAGGTGGTACTGTAATAGCGGAATTGAGGGGTGGCTCTAGTATAAAGCAAACGCTTCACGGTGAGCCTATGTACCAATGCTTTTTTTTTGGTTCAATAACTGATGCTGGTGGGCAGCTGCTGCGCAACCCTTCCC
Organism: Dimargaris xerosporica; assembly: GCA_027576955.1. NCBI lineage: Eukaryota > Fungi > Kickxellomycota > Dimargaritomycetes > Dimargaritales > Dimargaritaceae > Dimargaris > Dimargaris xerosporica. Next base: position 25,448 of record JANBQA010000025.1, read on the forward strand.
AAGTATTCGTTCAGCGCCAAAGCGCAAAGCGCTCATGAGGTTATTTTTTATTGACCAGAATGGCCCTGGGAGAAATAAAATGGCCCACCCTGGATGGGTGGTTGCGGCAATCCACCTAGCCAATGGCAGCCCAACTGTCCGCCTTCGAGCGAAAGAAGAGACAGAAAAACAACACAAACAACAACAAGGCAGCCATGGTGTGCCCTGCTCACACTGCTACTAGTCAACCAACTGTAGCAACAGCTGCCCACTTGACCAAGTGGACCTGGGCATGGGCGCCACAAGCATAGTCGTCGGCTCACCGTTATTCCATTCCACGCGCTGGCATCTCTTTGCACTCCGCTTTGTACATTCCAAATCGTGTTTCTTACTGGCTTTGCTCCTTTGCATTATTGCCACCAACCATCAGATACTACATCCACACACATCCATACACTCGGTCACTATGCTGAACGGAGATCGGAAATCAGGCTTCTCAAACCAGAGAGCTGTCGACATTGCCAAGTTTAGCGCCCACATCTTTTACTCGGAGCGGTATTACGGTAAGCAGGAGCACTGCCTGAAACTACCGAAAGCAGTGCATGGAGTGCCAATTGCACCCTGCTTTGGTACCAACAGCGGACTTATGGCTGGTCGACCGAAACGACATGCGCCACGCCATCCTCAATGATCAACCAGTCCTGGCAAACTCCCTGGTTGACCTCTCGGCGCAGTGGGTTTTTGTGGCTAATGTGATGGCTATGGCTGTGGATCTGGTTTGGGTAAACAACTGGATGTGGGCTCTGGGTAGACGATGAGTTTGAGTATAGGTAGGTCGCTGGACCCATTGTCCTTGGAAGAAGTAAAATTTGGCAGCATGGCCTTTGTAGAAAGTAGCACGGCTTGGGACCCCTGCCCAATCTTCATTTCTAACCCACCGATTCCCCGACTATTGCCATATTTCCATGGCGTGCGCACATACCATCGAAATATATTCTTTTTAGACATGTCACGCTTCCAAAGCAACTCGTCAAATACCTTACAACCGAGCTCATGTCCGAGGACGAATGGCGTGCGCTAGGCGTACAGCAATCCCCTGGTTGGATCCATTACATGATACATGGTAAGGTGGCTTGCGCAATACAGTATCTCTACTACTCCCAATGCCGCCTTATATATGGATATAGATGCTTAGTTACCAAGCTGCTCTATCCCAGCGTAGCTAATAGTTGGTATCATCTGGTCCATCTCTGCTTGGCTGTGCCGTGTATAGCTCCCGAGCGGCATATCTTGCTGTTTCGCCGTGAAAAAGACTACGAGCTCAAGTACAAGAAGAAACTCTAAGCGCCTGCTACCTGGTTTCGGTGACAGGGCTCCTCCGCTCTATCGAGCAGTTGAGCAAAGCTGAGTTCTTCTGGGCTGATTGGCTACTGGCAGCAATGGCTAGTTGTGTAAAGTGCTGGGAAATACCAAAGGTCGCCACAGCGCTGGCACCTCTAGCAAACGATTACCCAAGCTATGCCGCCCGGGAAAGGGAATGAAGTTGACTTATTGGCCAGTTTGACCGATCGCTTTGGTTCTCTGTTGTCCGGTGGCGCCACCACTATCCTCACAAGCATTCCCTACCAAGCATAATTTTTTCCAGCTGTTTGATGTATCAAGCGGATTTTAGCACCGTACGGCATCATAAATAACCTGTTTATGCCCCTCTACTGTATCCGCTTTGGTCTTCCTTATTTTTTGGCCAATTTTTATCCTGGATTTATCTTCGCCACACTATTCTATACGCCCCCCCCTCTAGCTTGTTCTTCTGGTTCTATTGAGTCACCAGCCACTGCGTTATCCCCGCTATTATTCAAACAGATCAATGAGTACAATAAACCCGGCCTTCCCTGGCTATACTGCTGGTACTGTGGTACATACCACAGCGACTCCGTTCCTCCTGCTTATCAGCCATCACTTGGCCAACGCCCTTCCAACATACTGACCCTGAAACCCAGGCCATCCCGAGCCTCTTGCCGGGCAAGGTGCAGAGCGGTGGTTTCAGGTCCCAACCAACTGACCAAGACAGCTAGCCCGACCCTCCCACCATTGGCCCAGAGTGCCAGAGTGTGCTGGCTGCAACCGCAGGGTGACAAGTGACACATCTGCGCCATGCCCCTCCTCCCCAGCAGAGCCCAGTGCTTGTTGCCCTCAGGAGCGTTGCCGTCCACGTTACCTAAAGCCCCATCGGTCTCACCTGACAGAAAGCGCCAGTGTGGCGGCCCTCTGACGACCCTGGCCAGGCGCAAACGAGCGCCCCTGGGGTGCCCGGTTTCTTGTCGGCATTAGCTGTGGTATGTGCGTGTGTGAGAATGCCCCACACCCTCTCTTGCTTTGGGCATTTACTCGCTCCTCTTTTGTGTGCCATATATCGCGACCGCTTGTTATTTCCTATTTTCACTCTTGGCGCTAAACGCAGTTGTTTCCACCCCCAGAACCGGGTGTTAGCCGCGTATCGTCGCAAGTGCGTCACCGTGAATCACCATAGTTCAACAGTTGTGGTGAACAACAATTGGGCCCGGCGTCCACGCTTGAACACGGCTCCCCTTCCACCCAACGACTTTAGTTCCCCATCCGTTTGTCCACCATGTCCGTGGAGTACACGACGGCTGCGCTTGGCGCGCTGGTGGCCGCCCTAGGTTATTTTTACTTGCGCACCAACTCTGGGTGCGACGTACACCCAATGATCCTGGAGCAGCAAAGCACCGTCTCCTACGTGCGTCACTCTGGTGAGTCGAGTGTGTACCGGTCGAAGCAGACCCCCACCGACTTTCCTCTATTATTGACTACGTCCAGACTGCCGTTTGAAACAGTGAGCGCCTTTTGGGAATCCGAAGCTGAAGCTGCCTTGGAAAACGCGCCGCTGGGCAAGGTGTTCTTGCACGTCAAGGACCACCAGCTGTCCACCAAAGGAGAGCCCAAGTTCACGAACCTCACCTACCGCGACTTTCGCACCCGCCTGCAGACGCTGGTAGCTGGGCTGTCCACTGTCCTGGGCAGCCGCGACAGCAGCTCTACGGATGACGCCCAAGTGGTGGGAGCGGGAGGCCCGCGCAAGGTCGCAATATTGCTGCCCAACTCCTCCGAGTGGCTCCTGTCGTACCATGCGGTGCTTCGCCTGGGCTTGATTGCGGTGCCCCTGTCCAGCCAATGGAGCAGCGAGGTGCTCACCAGTATTTTGCGCGCCATGGGCATCGACACGGCAATTGTGCCTAGCACGTCGTCCATGGCCGTGATTTTGGCGCTCCGCGACAGCGGTACCGTGCACACCGTGCTCACCGTGGCCAACCAGCCTCAAGTCAAAACCAATGGCCACACCACCCCAGACCCTCCAACCGAACTGGTCAGCGAGCGCGAGGCATCCAAGACCTTTGCCCAAGTCTCGGACGCCTTGGCAGCCAAGTCGATCAAGGTGCTAAAGCTGGAAGACCTGCCTCGGTCGGACGATGCCGAACTTGCCACGCGCATTGCCCTGCCTCGCCCCCACGATACTGCTCACATTTTATTCACGGTAGACCATGCTGGCCGCATCAAAGGTGCCATATCGACGCACGCTCATCTCATGACCGGTGCTGCCACCATTCACAGCCAGTTCCCAGTTGGCCAGCACCTCGGCTCGAGCGACCGGTACCTGAACGCAGCAGAGTTTGTCGACCCTATGGGGCTCAACCTCTGCCACGCAGTGACCCTGATCGGCGGTAGCATCATTGTGGACAACTACCAGACCGTCGAGGCAATCAGCAACGATGCCTACGCGTCTCGTCCCACGTTCTTGTACTTGCCGGCCACCCTGTTCAATAGCCTGTACCTGGCTTTGCTGGATCATATTGACCGCTACGCCACCTTGGAGAGGATATTGTGCCATAAGAGCCTTCGGCGCAAGATGGCTCTAGTGGAATCGGGTCGCCTCGCGTACAGCACCTTTTGGGACCTGCTCTACTTTCGCCACTTTCGCCAATCGCTGGGTGGCAGCGTCAAGGCCCTATTCACCCAGGGCGCCACGGCTATTCATGGCGCAGCAAAGTTTGTGCGTGCCACCATGTCGTGCCAGGTGTTCCTGACGTACGGCATGCTGGAAACCTCGGGGCTGATGACCTCTACCCTGTTTTACGACTATATCGAGCCCTACGGTGCGCATGTGGGACCTCCTCTCCCGTGCTGCGAGATTAAGCTAGTGAACAACGCATCTACTCGGTGCCAAGTAACGGATGAGCCCAACCCGCGCGGTGAGATTCATGTCCGCGGCAACAACGTGCTAAAGATTGTCCATATCGACGAAGCGGGCTCCGCCGCGGTCAAAGTGCCCACTGCGAGCTCTAATGGCTGGCTAGCCACGGGGGTCATGGGTGAATTCATGCCCAATGGCACTCTGCGGCTGCTCGGTGACACTACCACCTACATTGAGTTACCAGCGGTGGAGCGGTATGTGTCGCTGCCGCGGTGCGAGAATATATTACGGACCAGTCGTTTGGTCAACCAAATCTGCTTGATTTACTCCGAGGAAGCCGCTGAATTAGTGGCTGTGGTATACCCACACCTGTTCGGCTTGCAACACTGGGCCAAGAGCAGCCGAACCAACTATGCCCTGGCAAGCATTGCTTCCAACCGACCGGTGATTGAAGCTATCCTGGATGATTTGGCCACAGTGGGCGCCGAGCACGGTCTCGAAGCGTACGAAATTCCGAAAAAGGCAATACTGGTTAGCCACCCGTTCAATATCGAAAACAAGATGCTTAAACCCGATCTCTCGGTGGATCGGATAGTCATCAAGGCCAAGTGCACCTAAACCCAATGGGCCGATAACCTGCCATTCATCGGGCAATTGTATTTTGGAGTGATTGACTGGCGTGGACTTGGGAGTTGAACGCGAATAGAGGTGCTCAACTGATTTGGCTTGCACTAACTCTACGATCAGTGCAACACGATAGCCATCCTAGGCCATTACGTTTGATTCGTGATTGGGCTCTTTTTGTTGCGGAGAAGCATATGCTGTGGCTTGTTTGGGAACGGATTGGGGTACTTTGCCGTGATAAAAGCCATGTTTGAGTTGGTGGGCAGCTATCAGTGAACTATGGTTGATTGGCTGGTTTTGTACAGAGTAGTTTGGCGTTTTATTAATGAAACGCGGGGACTAGAGTGGTGGCAAAAAACAGAACAGGGTAACATATGTACTCTCCAAACAAAGGAAAGTAAGAATTAATGAAAAGATGACAAGCGATACCTTTTCTATTACAATTACATCAGCGCAAGAAAAACATAGAGAATTGGGTGGCTCTGGTACAACCAGCCGTAACTTAATAAAGCGTAGAGCAGGTAAAAAATTAACTACAGTGCGTACGATTGAAAACCACAGGATGATTGAGGTTAACGAACTAGGACAATCTGACAGTCGTCGAGTTGGGATCGTTTCCAATTCACTGGTGGCGTGGACTGCGCTGGTACAGGCAGTAGTGGCGTGGGTAATGGGTGTGACGGTACTGGAAGACCCACCGTAGGCGCCTGGGGCTTGGCGGTCATTAAAGGCAAGGAACGCTGGGGCCGTAGGACAAATAAGCTACGGTTGCGCGTTTGACGCAGAGCCACTGGATCGTTGGGTCGCGTGGCCGAGTCCACCATGGATCCTCGGTAGACAGTGGACGCAGGCTGCATGGGGCGAGGCGGAAGCAAGTGAAACGGAGCGCCAGCTCTCGTTGAACCAACTTCCGCTGGAGTGGTCGTTGCCACGCTTGCACGCATGGTCGGGGCAAACCTACCAGTTGGAGGCGGCTGTAGTGGGCACGAAGTCAACGAGGACGTTGCTGTCCGTGGGTGCGGCTGAGGAGGCGGCACAGTGGTATTCAGCTCAGATTCCAACTCTTCGGGTTCAAGGATAGACAAGCAGCCGAGTCGCGCCCAGTTGATGCGCTGGCGGTGCCACACGAATTTCTCGTAGCGGTTGATCAAGGGAATGTGGTCCCACAGACCACGCGAGAGATGGCCCAAGAACCCCACCAGGTCGCACACGGTGACAATCCGGTCGCGGCAGAACCGGTCGATTGGATGGGCGTGGTACGCCGGTGGAGGCGTATTTGCGCTGGTGTTGTAGCTGCTGTGTAGGCTGTTAGGTGCATGAGCAGGGTGTACCTTGGCTGTAGGCACGCCGCAAGCGGCGGTATAACCATTCCCAAACTTACCGCGCTTACCCCACTTGAGATCCGTAGTCAAGGCCCTCCACCCCTTGGCAAGTGGACCTAATGCATTGGCTACGCGGGATTGGTCTGAACCAGGCCCGGATGCGTGACCAAAAGCAGAGGCGTGATGCATGGCGCTGCTGGCAAACAAGCCACCGTGGCCACCATGGGCTAGACCAGGGCCCTGCGTAGGTGTGCCACTGCGGTGCTGTTGGATGGCGGGAATTCGCAGCTGATACTCGCACTCGCGCTCCTGACCACACAGCGCGCACACAGCCATGTGGCTAACAAACGACACCGACGATGACCGGGGCACTACCGAAGATGGCGCCACGGTACTTGCTTGATTGCTCGCGGGCAACATGGGCATACCTTCCAACGAAACCTGGCGCTTGGCCGACCCGCGCAAGATAATGGTTTCTCGCGCTTCAGCGCTCGCTTCAGACGTGGTAGGAGACGGCTGAATCGAGCTGTTGGTACTAGATGACCGCTGACCGCTGATAATGTCGCATTTTTGACTAAGAATCGCTGTGAGCAAATCGTCCGCGGCCAGAGCGGTAGCCGAGGGCACATTCTGCTTTGCCTTGGGCGACGCCCAAGGACTGGAGGCGTGCGTGGCGCTGGGGATGAACAAGCACGGCTTGATGTCGTCCTCCATCACCTGAAAGGCCAATGGCAAGGCGTTCCATGGGTTGTTGGCCGACATGAGCATGGATGGATCCGGCAGCAATGCTTCCTTGGCTCCATAAGTGGCCAATCCCAGAGTGAAGTTGGCAAAATCGGTGTACGTGATGGCATCGAGATGCACAGTACGGGCCGGGGACACAGGACAGGTACTGGTGGTCTTGGACGACCCTGCCTGACCATTCAGTGCAGGCCGATTATCCAATGGCTGGGAGGCCTTTAAAGCAGACGGTGGGCCCGCCTGGGCTAATGGCTGTTTGTGGACTGCGTTCGCATTGAGTGGAATCAAGGACTGCAGCGTTTCATGGGTGCTCATTGGATCGATGGCTGAGTCGCAAGACAAGCGGTTGGAATGGTCCATGCCCGAGCCTGGCGTGCCTGTTGCTAGGGATGAACGCGCCAGGGTATCTATCGATGACACCGAGTAGGTATATTCACTCGCCGACGTTGATGTGCTCAGGAGCGAGTAATGTGAGTCCTCGGCCACTTGCGAAACCACCATGGATGGCAGAGAATCCTGGCTACCGTGGGCCGCGGGGTTGGCAGTTGCGATCAGTTGGCTAGCTTTAAGGACATTGATCCACTGGACAAAGTCATCGATAAGAGCGTCTAGCGTATGCAATGACGCGGCTGACGTTGCTGATGGCGGCATAGGGGGCGACCGGGGAACAGGCGATGCTAAGCTAGTCATAGAGGCCCTGTTGGCTGTTGGTTTCTTGAGCGGTGATGTAGGCGTTAGAGGTGTACCGTCAGCATGCACTAGGTCTTGATCCAGCATAAACTGCCGCAACGACTGGTGAGGGGCGCAGAGCCGTTGGCACAGGCGCAGGCACTCGAGTTCGGCGTGGTGGAGCTGGCCATGGGTATCTTCCAGCCTGCTTGCTAAACCCTCCATTCCCTGACGGAGCGTGTCGCGTTCCTCTTGCCAGGCATGAAACAGCGCCTCCGTTTTACGGCATTGCTGGCACGGCGATGCGATTGTCGACGTGACCGAGTAAATGGATGACCGAGGTGAGTAGGCCACTGATGGCTCCGTGGTGTCAAACGACACCCGCAGTGGTTTGGGGCGAGATTCCAACGCGGCCACTGCCTTACAGGGCGTGTCGTGCTTCCAGGTGACCGGGAATTGGTCAAACTTAATGGGGCTAGGGCTGTTGTCGCCATGGCTGCTGGGCGTCCACTCGGACAGGTCCTGGGATTTGGCGGAGCGCAAGATGGAGCGGCTAGGGGTAGCGTTGAGATTAGGTGTGGCCAAGGGTGTGGGTGTTACTGAAGGTAATGAGCTGGGTGACGCTTGGGTCAAACTTTCCGGGGTGGGGGGGTGGGATGGGTTATTCCGTTTGGGTGTGGATTTGGTACAAGCAACGACCGATGGCGCTGGTGCAACAGGCAGAGCTTCCGACTCGGTTTCATCCTCCGAGACGTAGGTGTTTAGCAGGATCGACTCGTGGGGGACACCCTGACCCGCATCGGCTGTTTGCTCCAAATCATCTTCAATGGGAACCTGGCCGACCTCCAGGTACCGCAACGCCAAGGCGATCGCCTGTATGACCTTGTCGGGTAGCGCCAGCGGGCCGCTCTCGGATTCAGCCAAATCCAGCGGAGCATTGGCTAGTAGAGCTTGACGATACACGCGGTGAAGTATGCCAATAGCCTTTTTGGAGGCAAATTCCAGGCGGCAGGCCTTGAAATAGAGGGCGTCGATCAGGGCATTTTTGGCGTCGAGTATGGACTGATGGGTCTGGCGCTCTCTGCTAATGCGGACGTCCAGGCACTATAATACCGCCAATGACCAGTCAGGCATAGGACAAAGGGGAATGGTTGGACCCACCGAGTAGGATTCACAAAAAGGTAGTGCATAGACCGAAGTTAGTGACAGCCAATGGCTGGCTAGTGCCCACCAGGGCAGCTGCAGGCTACGCTAGTTCAGGGCTGGGCAGATGACAATGATGGATGGATAGGTTAATCACTACGGTATGCAACAGTGACAGGGAGAGAGGAGTGAGATTGGAGGCGGAGGGGGTACGATAAGGGCTAGAGTTGAACTCAGTCATGACAGTCAGGGACCGTTGGCCCTGGCCACTGCGCATCCAGAACAGTTGCTGCACACTCTGGCGCTTTCCAAATAAAGCGATAAGAGACGATGAGCGAACCAGATGGATTGCCAAGCAACGACCAAGCACTGACGACGACACGATCGTCCCCCTCGCAAAGAAAACAGACCGACTGTAAAATAAAGGATGGCAGGCAAGCGTGAAGGGTCGCTGCTGATCATACTGGCCCCATTTATGCGAATACGATGGCCCTCGTGTAAACATGGCCGTTTCCCACACACATACCAGCTCCCATCGGTACTCAGGACCCATGCCTCAAAAGGAAACCAAAACAACCCGCGGCCCAATTTCGCTCCAGCTAGCTTCCGCACCAACCTTGCCATCCTCTCTCCACATACACACATGCACGCATTGTTCGTGGCCGTTGCCGCCAATCACTGTGACACCCCTCCCCCAAAGAGAGAACGAAATGCATAGAATGATCGAAGTGGACGGCAAAATATCCAACAGCACCGACCAGCAGCATGGGGAAGCCAATGTGCAACCATTGTCTCACCATCTGGTGGTGCGGCGTAAAGTGTAAACAATGCGCCCTTGGAACTAGACCAGCATCACGCACAGGTCACTCGGCCCATGCTCTGTGCCCTCCTCGCTGCTCAAGCCACTTGTCGCCTTCTGCAGTTACCTCTGACCTCCTCCCTCAACACAGGCAGACCAACCCAATACTCAAGGGTAGGGTCCGTCAGCAGCTCAGGTTTCCAACGGTGTCGCTTACCTGCAAGTCGGCCTCAAGGTCCTCGGCCTGCGTATGGACATCAGTGACGCAGTTGAACAAAAGGTCGCCCGAGGTCATGGTAGCAGCTGTGACCGAGGCCATCATGGCAGTCCACTCGGCGTGAAGGGTCGCAACGGCCAATGTGAAGATAAAAAATGTGCCGATAAAGAAGAGTCAACGATCAAGGTGCTGTCCTAAAAAACCGGGTACAGGTACTGGACAAGGTCTGGCACCCAAGGCTAACGGCACCAAAGTGGGGCTCGAATCGATTAGAAATACAAGCGTAGCCACGCCAACGATTGTGGACGTGGTTACGGGTTGCACCGCTCGCAGCAGATAACAGTACGAACGCCCAATGAAGCGTACCAGGGCTCGTAGATAAATCCGTAGGCGGTAGCAGAGAAACATGTAGTGTTGACAGCAAGGAGCGTGGGGAGGGGTGATGCTGTGGGGCTTAAATAGCGGCCACCTTGTGCATTGAGGGCGAGCAGAGACACACACCCAAATCATCAATGTCATCGGTTTTTCTGGTCCTTGATCCACCCACCCGCATTCTACCATTGCCTCCTCCTTTGTTGTTGCACAGTCTGTAGCTAGTACAAGTGGCTCTTCTCACGCCAGCCGTGCAGCCAAGCCGGCTGTAGCCAACGGTGTGGGTGCTCAAAACGGCTGGCCGGTACACCGAACCCACTGCAAAACAAAAACAGTGCCCATTAGGGCAAAGGCCCACACTCTTCCCTGGCCAGTGATTGGCTAGCGGAGTGTGAAATAGAGGGTTTCAGAGTTGGACAACGGCCACCAGAGCGGTGTTTGTTTAACGCCGCTCTCATATATTTGTGCTGGTGTGTGCATGCAAGCGACCCTTGCCTTGCTATTGGCTGGCCCTTCACTTCCTAGCTGATACGAGCAGGAACTAGGGCAATGAAACCAAAACAACAATCACAACAAGAACCTAAGGTCTGCTCTTTGCTGCTGCTTGGTCCAGTGGCCCTGGTCTAGCCGATAAACGAGCTGTGGGTTCCAGGCCCCTGGCCCCTTCCACCTCCTGGCCGAGTATGCTGCACTAGGAGCGCAGTGAGCCGCGCTTGCATGCGTGGCTACCACTGCTGCCACGGGGAGCCTGCTGTGTTGTGAAGCCTATTAAGGTGACGCACTTGGTCAAGTTATGGAGCAAAGGAGAGGGGTTGCCCTGAAGTGCAGCAGCTGTAGCAAGCCAACCAGAAGGGGTCAGTTGGCCATGATGAGGCCTGTCAGTGCATATTACTCTTGTGCTGACGTGCTGAGCCGTTTAACCAAAAAAAATCGATTGTGCGCGGATTGAGTATTTGGCGACATGGTAGCGGCCATTGTGACCTTTGTTAAACTGGTCAAGCACTTTGGCCTTACATTTCACGTGACAAAGCCATGCTATTGCTGGCGAGAGCTCAGACCAAACTCACCCATTGGCGCTGCGTTTTCCAAATCCTGTGAATGCGCCACGGCCACATGTACTTGTGCACCTTCTGTTTTAGCTGCCATTATTAATGCCATTGCCATTGACGTTAGCTTTTCTTTGTGCATCCTCTTTCTTGACAATGCTGTACCTGCCACGAGTCAGCTTGCTCTAGCATCGACATCCGCGGTGAACTATTCTTTGTACACCGCTCGCTGCTCACCACGGCCCAGCACCACCAATAGTGCCCTTGGGCCCATTTGTATAGTATAGCCAATCGGGTTTATTTCATTCATGTCCCAGAACACGCGTCCCCAATCGCCACCCACCTCGGACCAGCCACCAGACGACGCGTCTCAGCAACTTGGCTCGACTCACTACCAGATTCCAGAATGGCAGTCGCTAAACCTGCAAGCTTCGGCAGGTCAGAGCCCTGACGAAGCCACCCGACGCCTGATTGCCTCAATGCTGGCCGAAGAAGCCAAGTATATGGGCCGAAACGGGCAACGGCCTGCGTTGCGTATTTCCGCCAAACCAGCCCCGCCCACGCATCATGATATTGACGAGGAAGACGATGGTGATTTTGAATATGCACCAACAGCCGCGCCCAAATCTAAACGCAAGCCGACCTCACAATCCGGGAGCACCATCACTTCACTTAAAAGGCACCGCCCACCCGACAAATCAACTGCCACCCACGGTGCGCGGTGGACCGACGACGAAGACCAGCAGCTTATGAATGGTATTTTAACGCATGGGTATGGTAATTGGAAGGCCATCGCTGCATCTGTTGCGACTCGCACCAGTCTTCAGGTCAAGAACCGCGCACGGCACTTGGTGCTGTACGGAAAATTAGTGATCTCTACATCGAGTTCGCCTCGGCTCGATCCGCTGACAGTTACACGCTCCCCTGTCGTCTCAAGCGCCGGTTCCACCGACAAGAAATCGCCCACCACACTATCGCTGACCGTTCATCCTGATGAGCCTACCGAGCCGTTGCCTGACATGCCCTCAGTGGTACCATCAGAGGAAGACGTGGACGTGGATATTGATTTCGATTCTGACGTTGAAAAGTTGTCACCACTGCCCATAGGTGCGACAGTTTCATCACCCTTGGAGACCGAGGTTTTATCTTTCTCTGATAGCGAAAGAGGCAAAGTCGTTGAAGGCACAGCAACAACGCCGCTGGTGATCCTACCAACTACTAGTACTACCGCCTCTGGTAATCCTATTAGGCCAGTGTCAGATGATGAGCTTTCAGACTCCACGTCACTGTCCTCGGCTCCAACGCTGTCCAGCTTCTCAGCGGATGAACTCAGCCCTCGATTAACAACATCGGTGGCAACAAGCACTGAGAGCCGCCCCGAGGCCAGACCAGCCTCCACTAGTTCAAGCCCCGCTAATTTGCCTAGGCTACCGCCTTCCACATCGCCGCTAATTACCAATCCATCACCACGCCCTGATTCCAACAGTCTCACCACATCCACACGGGCTACCGACTTTAGCATAGACCCTGCCCACATTACGGAACGCGAGCGCCGTGCTGTGCCCGAGTTCTTTACAGGAAAGACCAACAAGACCCCTGACCGGTACATGATGATTCGTAATCACATTATTCAGGCATGGCAGCAATGTAAACCCAAGTACTTGACCAAGATTGCCGTGCGGCCGGGCCTCAAGCACTGCGGCGACGTCAATGCCATTGGTCGGGTGCACAGCTTTTTGGAGCGGATCGGGGCTATCAACAAGGATGCCGTATTGTCACCCGTCGCTTGGGGCAAGCTGCAGTCTGCGCATAAATCCTCAACGTCCCAAAGTACAATGCGTGGCGTGGTAACCGCCAGTTCTGCAACCAAGCCAACAGAGCTCTCTCGATCAATCCGTCGCCCTAGTGCGAGCGGACCAGGGCTGAAAGCGGATCCAGCCCTAATTTTACCACCCGAGAGCAAACGTGTTTCGCGACCCGCAAAGTCACAACCATCCCCCGCAAAACGCGCCAAGCGACCTTTCAAATCGTCCGTCGAGTTGGCGCCCGATAATGAGTACGATCCGTTCACGCTAGTTCCGCTGACGGAGACACGGTCTAAGCAGGACCCGGCTTCAATGCGGGTAGTACTACAGCCGCTCACACTGGTAAGAAATTTTTTGCCAATAAGTGCAAGCTTGGGCCAATCGATTGGTGGCCTGCAGGGCGCTGGTAGGTGGGCGTTGATAGTTGCCAGTTGCTAACCTAGACTGTACATGCGAGTCACGAATGTTCCTGTAAAACGATGGGGGAACGTGGCGTTCCGGGACGGGTTTGGTGTAGGCTGTGATGGATTTTCACGCCCACTTGGCTCAAACCGAGATTATCGGGCTGTTAGGAGGTGTTTTTGACGAACCATCCAAAACCATAATAGTGCAGGATGTGTTTCCTTGTAAAAGCATTAGCACCGATTTCCAGGTAAGCTATTGAGCCAAATGCTACCCTATTCTGTTGGGGTCAATGGATGTTTAGTTGCAAGTGCGGTGGGCATAGCACATTGGCGTTGTTGCTACTATCGATTGGCACCATCGGACCTGGTTTGGCGCGCCTATTTCCTCACCTCGGTCCCTTGAAATCTTGTTGAAAGTTAAGCTTACTAAATCACCAACCGTTTGTACGCATGTCTGTGTATGCGGGGTTGTTGCGCCATGTCACACTCAGTGCGAGATGGACCCAGAATCGGAGATGGAAGCGCGTGAAACGTTTGCCAACGCCAACCTGTACGTGGTCGGCTGGTACCACTCCCACCCCACCTTTGAACCCAACCCATCTCTGCGCGACATTGAAAATCAAACGGTGTACCAGGAACTTTTTCGCCGCCCCAACGGCCTCGAGCCATTTATCGGGGTGATTGTATGCCCTTTCCACCCCAGCGACACCCCTGTGACGTCTAAAACGCGTATATTCACCCTGAGCGCGCTGCGGGATGCCACCCATGGCCACCGTGTTCCCGTGCGCTGCAATGTCACCCATGCGGACGATGTGGTGGCGTTACCCCAGCTGTTTGACCAGCTGGTCCAGCTAGTCTCGGACTACCGAGGTTACAGTCACCGCATGGATTTGGTCGCACCTTACCCGACCCCATCCTCACCGCCCAAGCTGGACAAGTTGATTACGTCGCTTCTGGTCCGCCTCCCCATCAGCGGCCCGCAGCGCCAAGAGTTTGCTCTCCAGGTTCGTCGCTTGATTATTACCGGCTTTGATCTCCCACTGGAAATTGCAGCAGATAGCCCCACCATGACCCTGACTGAAGGCGCTAATGTCGTGGGTATAGGTTTGGGACCACAGGCGCACAATGCCACCGTAGTGGTGACCAATCGCATGGAGAGCCACGATGGCAATGGGAGCGATATCGAGATCGATGATGAGGCTGACCAGCTCGATGATCTGGCCTTGGAAGGCGAAGACGTGGATATTATGGGCGATGATGTATAGAGAAAGAGAACCACTATTGTCGCTTTGTTCGTTGACTGAAGCTAGGAAGGGGTGCGATTCCTGTGAGCGCTGGGCAACTTTAAACGCATTGTAAAAAAGGCATGGATTATTTTGTCAGTTGGAGATATTGATAGCCTATACGGCCAATAGTGTTACTCTTTCATCGCCACACTGGCTATTTTAATGTGATTTTCACAAGTGTAAAGGACTAATGAGCTCGTCATAGGGCACCGAATAATAAAATGAAAGCAGATTAGGCCAACAAAAAATAAAGCAAGGGCAGGTGCTGAGAATTCACCGCATTGGGCAGTTGCCCGCACACTACCTTGAGTAGAATCACTCTTTTCCTCTCTTTCTCTCGCCAACGTGGTCGTGAAACAATGCGGTTACAATTGGCGGCGCTGGGGCGTACACGGCATACGAGTAGCCCGTGGATCACAGGTTTTGGGCTAGCTCCAAGAGCATTGGGTCATCAAAGTACTTGCCAATGGTGACATCCTCGCTCAGCCCCTTGCGGCGCCGCGTTTTGAGCATAAAATCACGAGCGAGCATGGGTGCAGGACTAACTTCAAGCGGTCGAACCACAATATTCTTGTCCAGAGGGTCCCCGGGCACCACCTGCCAGTGGTCAAATACCTGCTGGCAAAAGGCCTGACCTTGGGTGTGCGCGCGCAGATCTGTTTCAAACCCAAATGAGTCTATGACGGGAATGTACGCCTTGACCGAGTACAACGGAGACCCTGGCTTGGGCGCATCTTGCGTGACATGACCACGACGGCGGGCCAACACGGTGTACACAGCGGACACGCAGTCGGCGGGGGCCTGAATCTCCACAAAGTAGGTCGGCTCCATCAATCGCGGCGTGGCCATCAAAAAGGACGAGTAGCAAACACGCCGCGCGGTTGGAATGATTTGTCCGCCACCTCGGAAGATGGGCTCGAGGGCCAGGTCGGCTCCCAAAATCTTAAACTTGGTGTTGCGGATGGTCTCATCACACAGGGGGCCTTCGCGCGTGGCCCACTGGAAACCCTGCCGCAGGGATTCGCGCACCGAATGCAGCAGCGACTTGTCCACCTCCGAGGGCAGCGTTTCATCAACGAGCATGTTGGGACCACGGTCGTCGGGCCCAAACGCCCAGATGGACCGGGAGGCCAAGATGTCCCACTGGAAATTGGTCTCAAAGTACTGCCCAAGGCGCTTGGTAGGCCACTTGATATCGACCCGGTTCTGCTCGATGGCGTCAGCGATCCCTTTATCCAGGGGCTCGCATACCATTGATAATTTGTTCTTCTTATTGGGCGTTTCCGCAAAGCATTTGAGGGACGAGGTCTCCACCACCGTTTCGCAAAACCGGACCGACGGATCTGACACATTGATGTCAATTTCGGCGTACAACTTACGCAGGTCGTGCAACACGCAGTCCAGGTAAATCTCACCCGTTCCCATGACGATATGTTCCCCAGATTCCTCCACTTTGGTCTGCAGCAGTGGATACGTTTGGTTCAACTTGCGGAGGCCATCCAAGAGCCGTGGGTGCTCGGACGGATTGGCTGGCTCGATGGCAACTTTAAAGACTGCCGCCGTCGGAAATCGAATCGGTCGGAAGATGTACAAGTCTTCATCGTGAGAGGGACGACTCTCGGTGAGCGTGGCAGTTTTGCGAATCGTACTGTCAATGCCACCCAATAGGACCCATGCCCCGGCCTGCAGCTCGTCCACTGCAACCTTGTACCGAGACTCGTATATCCATGCCTGTGTAACCACCTGGACTGACATATCTTCCTCGTCAAGCGTCGTGTAATTCTCCCCCAGCACGCACACAGGTTGGTTCGATCGAACTCGCCCGCTCATGATTCGTCCCAGCGTGTAGAACCGGTGAGCTTCGTCATCGGGATACGATTTGACCACATGGATCATCAGTGGACCGTTGGGGTCACACCGTTGCATGGCCTGGGCCACCAGGCTGTCCATGGGACCAGTATAGCATGCCTCCGTCTTGATCAAGGCATTTGCCACGGGCGAGGGCACATGCGCTACGCACATATCCACAAACCCTGTTGGCGGGCCAAAGAATTGCCGCAGCACCAGGTAGAGTAAATCCTTGGGGTCCAGCGTCAACTGCCGGGGCTTTAAATGGATGCCCAACGCCGCCAGCGTGTGCGCCAGCGTGGCCTCCTGGCCCAGCACTTGGCTGTAGAGCTTGTACAAGGGATTGAGAATAAAGTGGACAAAGGAGCGTTCCAGCCGGCCACGCTGGGATTTGCGATGAAAGGTTTTGCGCTCGGGGTTGAAGTATACGTCGCCCCATAGCCGCCGCGCAAAATCGGAAATGGGCAACGCTAGGTCCCACGTTTCGGCGTAAAAGCGAGCAAACGTGGTCAAAGAAAAACACCAGCCTCCCAGGCTAGAGGCAAAGCAGACGTTTCCCAGCTCCGGTGATAACCGCTGCGCTGGCGTCGACCCTGGGCAATCGCGGATCACGGCATTGATCTCTTCGATCGTGTGTTTCAGTTTGTAGTACGCGTCCGTGGGCGGTATTTTCAGCTCAACAATTAACCGGTCCACCTTGTTGATCATCAGTGTCAAGGGGATACGCTCTTGGACGGCGTACTTGATAATACGCTCCGTGTTAAGCATTAGCCCTTCAACAGCGTCCACCACCAGCACAATGCCGTCAACCAGTGGGCATGAGACGGCAAACTCATCGATAAAATCCACATGGCCAGGGGTATCCATGATATTAAAGGCATACGATTTACCCTTGCTAGTCGGCAGAACCAGAGTCATGGGGGCGCACTTGACGCTCATTTGCCGGTTAATTTCCAAGGTATGGGTATCGGTGTAGCGACTGGGTTGATAGCTGTTGCGCGACTGATGGTGCGTCTCCTCCACTAAAAGATCGAGAAACGAGGTTTTACCGTGGTGCAGATGCCCAGCCAGCAGTACGTTGCGAATCAGCTCTGGGTACCCCAATAGGCTGACCAAGAAGTCTTTCCGGTAGGTGGTTTCGGGCAGCCCTTCTTCGACCACTTGAAACTGCTTTACCTTGACCGGCTTGACAATGGGTTCGGTCAAGGGCTGTGTGTCTTCTTCCTCCACCAGGGCCTCGACATCAACACCAAACACTTCCTCCGCCGATGGGTAGTATTTCTTGTCTTCGTGCAGCACAATTTGGTTTTCCGGCTCTGTGGTCAACCCGGCAATAGCGCCAACTCAAACCAATATATATATGTATAGTAAGCAGAGAGCTGAATAAAACCCTTTACATGGGGGGATGCGTTTAAAAAAGCAGCAGTGTCGAGGATAACAAAAGCAATGGTTCTGGTTTCTAGCACACTTACCGTCGGTAACCATCAGCTCTGCGGCTTCCGCTCCGGGACCGTGGCCATTGACGGGCAGTGGGGCCAAGGCATCCGACGGAACATTGTAGGCCCGTTCCTCCTCGCTCTCCGAGCTGCTGATCTCGGCACCCAGGTAGTTACCAAATTCGTCATAGTCGGCGCTCTCCATCGTTGGACAAGTGCGCGGGGGCAGTCACTAAACAATTCTTGCCAACGATGCAGGCAAATGGAGCAGCGTGTGAGTCTAGCGGGGTGGCTGCTGGTGCAGTGAACAAACCAAAGGGAGTGACGATGCGCAGATCAGACTGCTGGGCAGCGGATGTCCTGACTGTACCAAAATCGCGACACAATGAGCTGATGGGAAAAAAAGGTCAGCAAGCCATCTATCCTCAACTAGAAAAAAAAGCAAACAACTTAATTAACAAATACGGAGCCGATTGGATCGCAATCGCATTCCAACCGCCACGGACAGCAACACAAGCTCCAAACTTAGGTGAACAGCCGTGATTAGTCCTAAGCCCGTCCAACATCTAATGCACTCGGTTGCTTGGTAGTGTCGTTATCAGGCACACGATCCAAAGCTGATGCGGTCAGTGACAACGGCAACTATCAACATACAGCGAAGCAAAGGGCGGTATCTCATCACGTGATTTAGGGGTGTCACTAATTCCAGACTGCATGACCCTTGCCAAAACAACCTGTTGTCGCTGTGGCTACCCCACGACTTATGGTGCCATGGATTAGCTCATGGAGGAGAAAGGCTAACATACAAACGCCTACCATTTGGCGGTTAGATACTAAACGCATCACATGGTAGTTAGCCATCACGGCCTCATTTATGGTCATTTTCCCCCTAACTCGCCTTGTCACCTTCAGCCGTGGGGTTATAATACGCTGCCCAGCTCAAATCAGGATAAAGGCGAGCAACAGGCAAGGCTAACGGCGTAAACCACCACTAAGAATCTACCACTGGTATTTGTTTTCTATCTAGCAGTCGACTTGCTCGCCCACTGACAGCACGTTAAGTACCTCCATGCTTGCCATCGCTGTCGTTTAGAATTAGTGTCAATGTTTTTTATTTTGTTGACCAAAAAATTTACAGTGGTGCAATTTCTAGCGATCAGCTGGCCTTCAAAGCCTTGAAGTGTGTGCCAAATTTAATAAGCGTGAGCAGCAAACGCCAGGGCGCCCATTACCACCATACCCAATATGGCAGGACGAGCAGCCGAGTCCACACCTGAATCGTCCTTGGTCGACTCGTCATCGTCGTCTTCCGAAGCACTCGAGGTAGCCTTGGGTTTCTTGACCATACCCGAACCAGTGGCCGAAGGACGCGATGCAGATCCGCTGGAAGCATCCACAGCGTCCTCGTCGGAGGCTCCGCTCTCTGAAGCAGCAGCCATCGCGGCCGACACAGAGTGGTGCGCGGCGGCATGACCGCAATAGTTCTGCAGGGTGGCACTTTCGCTGGAACGCTTTTCCTGGTTAATGTGGTCATCGGCACAAGCGTCGTAGCACGCCACCACGGGTGCGAATAGATTGCATTGGCACTCAAAGTCACCGTAAGCGCAGGTCTTGAATGCTGCCATAGTTGTCTGCAAGCAAGAATCCACTACAGGTTGTGAAACGCACTTGGCGCCAACACCCTGGAAGGTCAGCGCAGCAGTGGCGATAGCAGCAGCAACAGCAGTTTGAAACGACCTCATGATGACTGAAAAGAATTATACAAAGAATCAGGATAGCGGGAGCAAGAGCCTAAAATGTATTGAGTTGGTGGAGCAATGCGTGGCTTAATTCAAGATCGATAAGAGGTGAACTGGATGGCTCCTTTAAATATTGCACGGCCATCCAGCCAACTTGTCTCAAGCGACCATGAGCGCCGTGGGCTTTAAGGATGTTGGCAACCAGGTCATGCTCACTGCTGTTATCTTACCGCAAAAATCGGAGGATCAGCTGTGTCCAGCACCTAGGCGTTTCACTTTTTATTGTTATAAAATGGGCTCGCTGCTCAGCGTTTGCAGAGGGGCAGTCGGTAGTAGCAAAATACACTGCACCAGTCCCAATCATTATTTGCCAGGAGATCAGGAGAGATTAAAGAACCCCTAGGCTTTGGTCGCTGTTTTTTTTTCTGGGATCGTACAGGTCAGAATATCAGCGATTACGGTGACGCTAGTGAACTCAGCTTGACATGAACGAAGGTACCTGCTGTAGTGCATCATTACTGACGTTATTTTCCGCAATACCAGTTACACTAGGCATACGATGTGAATTGGACTCTCCTTGCCTCCTCCTCCTCTTTTTGCTCATTCTCTCTCCACTATTGTCCCAGTGGCGAGATGTGGCTTTGTGTTGACTAACTCACTACACTTCAGTATATCTCAATGATGCTTTATATAAAAGTATTCCTCCCTTGAGTTGATTCACCATACGAGTTGTAATCGTACATTGCCGCGGACATCGACAAAGTTCAGCAATGCCCAAAGCAAGATAGGCCCACCCATCACACACGGGCTAATAAGGACTTCACCAATAGGGAACACAATTTAGTATGCTCACATTAAATACAGTATGAGAGGTGGGTCCAATCAGTGGCAACTTGATAGGTAACAGGCGCACATCGTGATAATGGTGGTTGGCTAGTATGCACTAAAAGCAACTTAAGCACCGTGGCCCTTTTATTGCGAGACAAGCGCTAGTATCACGAACCAGGTGCGTCCACCTTGTCACAAAATAGGGGCCGAGCAGAGCCTTCAACGAGTGGATTGAATTAAGGATAGGCATTTATTCGAAACATGAGTAATGCAGGCTGCGGGGCCTGACTCTACTTAAATAGGCTCATCCTTCTAGGCCAGGCCTGGCTGCGCAGCCATAGCAGCTCACCTTGCCCAATTAGGGCCTGGTTGGCTAGGCGGCCCTGGCTGGCTGCCTTGGCCCACCCAGCCCATTGGGTGACAACCTGATGGATTCTCAAGTGAAAAGGCACAATAAGCGCTCCTACCCCCACCACAATGCAGTTGAAAATAGAAAACTCAATGCGAAAAAGACCCAGTCCAGCACAGCCTGTGGGTTCCACTTGGGGAAACTGACGGGTTGGAATAAAACGCTATCAATTTAAGGCATGGCTAAAAGAAAAATGTGGTTCAAACTTGGCGCGGGCCCGGGTGACCTCGCGCAATCGTGCCCGCTTTGCAGAGCAAGGCGCCAATGTGTCGCTTTCATTAGCCATCACCCACTCGGTGAGCGACCGGCTTGCCTGCTGGTTGTGCAGCGCCAACTTTAGTGCCCATAGACGCCACGATGCCCCTGCCTTGCGGTGCGCACTCCAGCACGCCCCGGTAATGGCCTCCACCACGTCACAGAGGGATTACCCTAAGCCGGTGCCACAGCGTCGATTTCATCCTGCCACAGGTCCTGGCCATGGCATACCAGCTGTAGCCACCCAGCGCCCAGCGCGCTTCACCTCATGGCAACAAGGGTCGTTTCCTTTTCGCCGTCCTCTTTTTCGGCCCGTTTTTCCTCTCCGTAAGCCGAGAGATATTGGACATGTGTGGCGAATTCATGGTACACAGGTCCCAGTCCGGTCATCGGGCCAATGATAACGATGGCCATGGTGGCATCAGGGCGTTTCGTGCATGTACTTCTTTGTCCGCTCCCAAGGCCCAGCCATTGTCCCTTTGCCGCCATTTCTCTCTCTATTTTTCTCTTCCCACAAACCGAAATATATTTGGAAAGTGTGACACTTCAAGGTGCTGGGGGCCCATGGTTTGTATAATGTGTAGCTATGATTGCCATGGTAACACTAGAATGGTCCATCTATGTGTCTCTTATTGCTTTCTCTCCCAAAGCCCAACCATTGAAACCTCGGCAGGGCAGGCATGTCTCCACCTTTCTTTGCCTGCTGTTCTCTTCCGATGCACCGAGATATATTTGGTAAGCGTGCCAAATTCATGATACACAGGACCCAGTCTGGTCATCGGGTCAGTGGCAATGATGGTAATGGCTGCCCTATAGCAGTCTGCTCATGTCCCTCTCATTGTCCTCTCCCTAAGGCCAGCCATTGCCTCTTTGCCGTCCATTTTTTCATTGGTTTTTCCTTTCGGCGATGTGAGATGTATTTAGTAAGTGTGGCAAATTCACGGTGCAAGGGATCCAGTCTGATCGTCGGGCGAATGGCCATGGTGGCACTAAAGTGTTATGTCTGTGTGCCTCTCCATGCTTCCTTTCCCAAAGCCCAACAATTATTACTTTGGCAGAGCAAGCATGTTTCCTCTCTTTGCCCACTTTGCTCTTCCTATGAACTGAGATATATTTGGTATTTATGACAAGCTCATAGTGCAGGGGCGGGTCATAGTCTGTATGGTCAATAGTAAGGATAACAATGGTGGCACTATAATGTTTATGCACTGCCCATGGCCCTTGCCTAGTGCTCGATCACTTTGTCCTCATCGCGACTCATAGCTGTAACGAGTCAGCGTACCCTAATACCCACAAACACTGGGCGTAAAAAAGGCCAACATCCTATTGACTGGGCCCCAGTCCTTGGTTGGTTTTTCTGCTTTTTCGTTGGGCCCGTTGGCATATAAATAGGGATGCCGTTTCCACCTTGAGATCTCCTGCATTTGCTGCTGACTTCTTCTGCCTTACTCGCCTACCTTTGACTCCACCCACACGCTGTGTACATGTTCTCTCCTATCGCCTTCCTGCCCTGTCTGCCAGTCTGCTCCAAGGCCAAGTTTTCAATGCTGCTCCCGCTGGGCATTTACTGCACCGCCGAATCAACAATGGATCTCCTTTGGAATTGCTTGAACAGGTGA